>OMKZ01017778.1:48328-58835 GCA_900302535.1 Neoniphon sammara | reverse complement strand
ATGCTCATTTATCCAGCAAGTCAGAATGAAGGGAGCCACAGATGCAGAACAACACGTACCTCCTGGCATGCAATAATGAACTCCTCCAAAGTCACGACTCCATCTTTGTTTTTGTCCATTTTCTGTGGGAAAACAAAATGTCACAGAACATAATCTAAATTAATTTCAAGAGGTATTTAATCACACTGGCATTATGGAAATGTGTAACCTCAAACACTGCAGTGATCTTCACATAGACAAGTGACTTCATTAAGCTGCAGTAAATTGAGCAAAACATGGCCAGATATTTTCTGTGGTAGTGGTTTGGCAGCAAGTCTAAATACTACGCTCTTGCAATATTTACTGAAAATAGTTCATTTGCATAATTGCAAAACCGCAATTGCCCGTAGGGAAAGCAGATATAGCACTAGCACAAAGCTTGTAACTCGGTAAAAGCAGAAACATTTGCTAAAGAAGTTACTGGGGTGTGATAAGAGAGACGCAGGTTGTTTTACCTCCTACTGTTTAAACATAATGAGGATTTAAATTTAGGTTGAAAGCATCTTTTAATGTTTTAATATTGGCTTTTATAGCATGGAATGCTGTATCGTATCTTTTCTTTTATCTTATCTTATCCTATCTTATCTTATTTTATCTTATAGTGTATGTTATGCATTAGTGAATTAACCTGAAAAAATGCATCCACATGTTGCTGTGGCACGTCTCCTTTAATTGCAGGGTAGGTGTACTTGCCCATCATGTCATAGATGGCCCTCACAATCTCAGTCATCTCCTGAAAAAGCAAAAGATTGACACTGTCGTGAGAAGTACACTTTAGATACAGCAAGATTATTGTCCCCATGAGGAAAGTTGTCTTGGACTCTCTCGTTCTATCACAGCATATACACATTACATACAATCATGCAAACATTGTATCATCCTGTAATCAAACATAAATATAATTTGACAAACATACACCTTCCAGATCCCGACTGATGGATTTTTGGGACCCATACTGATATTTGTAAATGAAAAACATATTTTTAGACATGAAAACCCATCTGTAGCAAGGAATCCGACACTTTGTTAATCAGATATTTTTGTAATAGAGGTATATACTGGAAGCTTGATATTTTACAGCTGAACAATAAACTTCTTAACTTCTTAACACAAGCTGCATCACCATCAGCTCAGCTGTGACTTGCTGCTCTGCTAACTCATGACTATAAAAAGTATTGTAAAGAATGGAATCTGCTGCTATATAGTAACATTATTTTTTAAATCATCTAAAGGACTTTTTATAGCAGTATGTACTTTGCACTGTAATATGTCTTTTTTTGCATTTCAGCCTACATATTTGCCTATTCCAATATATCTGTGGTTAGCCAATATTAAAACTTACATACTAATAAAAGAAAACAGAAGCACCCACTGCACAGTCTCATCACATCAATCTGTGCAGCTATTGCACTGAACACAAAACCCTTATAACGTATAGCACAACACCTGTAGCCTTATATCACACTGCTGTTTGGAATATTACTTGCAGTAGGCAGGAATGAATTTTTAAAGGAACTGAGTTTACTGTTGCCAAAGGGCAGGAGCTGAAGAATATGAAATGGATCAGAAGGTTTTTTCTGTATTGCCTGATAATTGACTGCTCAGATATTGATTGGAGGCACTGGTGTTCTTTAATGACCTTCTTTTCTATTGATGTCACACATAGCATCTGGTAAATTGAGAGAGTGCAGTCTGACCTCTCTGTTTATGTAGCCATCTCTGTTAATGTCATAAAGATGAAAAGTCCACTCCAGTTTTTCCCTCAGTGTTCCCCGCAGCAGTGTAGACAACCCCATCACAAAGTCCTGTCAGTAAAACAAGGGGGAAAAAAGAGGGAGAGGACAACAAGCACAAAAACATTTAAGGAAATTTACAGTACCAGAGTTAATAGAAAATATAATGAGGAGAAACTGAATAATCTCTGACATACAATTTAACTAAAAGGGAGAATGACTGTTTTGAATGAATGTTTTTTACCTCAAACTTAATGGATCCATTGTTTGTAGTGTCAAATGCATTGAAAAGATAATGCGCATACATGCTTGCATCTGCAATAAAAGCAAACAAACAACAAATCTGCAGGGTCTGATGATCTTAAAAAGTTTAATACCAGTGAAAGAGATAGTGTTGTATTGCATTTTACCTCCATGAGGGAAGAACTGTGCGTAGATGTGTTTAAATGTCTCCTCATTTACCACTCCACTTGGACACTCCTGTGGAAAACAACATGCTGCTTACTAAACTGTTTTTTCTTTTATCTCATTAGGAATTTATTAAGGTCACTCTGCAGCCATCACTAAAATCAGTGGTCAGCGTTTTCTGTTTTGTGAAAGAGTTTACACAATTTACTTCGACCAAAATCAAATTGTTCTCTGGGTGCATGATCATAATAATGCCTATGATAAAATCATTCCTCACAATTAATTCAGATGATCCTAACTTAAAAAAGCTGTCACTTCATAACAAAATCCATTAAGATATTTTTCAGTATACTCAGTATAATGATATTTGCTTTCATATTAAGAAGGTTGTAATGTGTCACAGTTATCAAATCTCACTTTGGAATTAAACTCTTCAGTTTTTTCATTAGTGTCTGAAGTGTCGCATAGAGGTTAAACCTTTTTTTGACGGGGAGAAAGAGTGGGAAAAAAAACAAATGTATTTAATTTATTTAACAAAATAAAGCAGTTTTATGTTGCTGATAGGGAAGGAAATATCTGCTTTTTTCAACACTCTTTTTGTACCTGGCTGCCATTATGTAGGACAGAATGCATAATAACTAATGAATCGCGATGTTGTCGACTGATATCTTTTCATTATTCTCTTTGTCTTCATATAGTTGATTATTATTTGTTACTTTTTTCCTGTCTATCAGTTAAAGGTGCACTTTGCAAAATTGGCAAAGGTTGATTCGAGTGAGAATCTTTAGAAACAACTGATGAGAAACATGGATATGCACATAATTTATCAGTGATTCAGCTGATGATGAGAGCCATGCGGACACAACCATTAAATTGCATGCTTGTTCCATTTTTTGTCAGTTAAGTCTAAAGGCTCCTCATTTTAGTCAAGAGTCTTCTACATCTACATAGTGATGTGTGCAATTTAGATGTAGAAATGTGTGTACCGGTGTAAAATTAACTTTAACTGTGTTAAGCTTAATTTTAATAAGAGGGAGAAAGTTGCAGAAAAGAATAAATGAGTGTGTCAAGGCAAAGAAAAAAAAGATGCTTACATTCTTGAAACCACGGTAGAGGATCTGTAGCTCCTGTTTGGTGAAATTAGTCTGGGCCTCTAATTGCTCAAGACCCTCCGGCCTGTGACACACCATGGTCATCTCCAGCTCATCGTCTGTCCTGTCTACAGGGATGAGAAGAAAGAGAGGGAGAGAGAGAGAGACAGAGACTGTTATATGTGTATACAGTATTATACTCCTATAGTCCTTGTTTAAGAAATAGTTTCTGAAAGATGATAGCAGAAAAAAAAAACGGAAGTGGAGAGAGGGTGAAAAAGATTGATATGGGAGGAACAAGCTGACAAATTGAATTTCCCCTCAGGAGCTGAGAGACTTTATTGATGGCAACATTAGGTGGAGATAAGGGGGAGGAAAGGTGAGAGGCGTTTGAGGGACCACAAAGGAGGGAGAGGGAGAGGAATAGATGGATTTGGGGCGAACGGGATGACAAATTGGATTTCCCTTTAGGAGTTGAGGGACTTCACTGATGGTGACATTGTGCTGGGTATTTGGTGCTGCAGAGATAAATGGTGGGTAATGATGTGATGCGCTGGCTTGGCTGTGGCGAGCGTTAATCACCAAGACTGTCTGCAGCTACAAGGGAATGCGAGGAACCAGAAAGTAAAATGCAAAATGTAGGCTTATTACACACATATAGATATTTTTAACGCATCTATAATTTATATATTTACATATGTATAAGACTAGATACACCTAAACAGAGGGTAAATCTGTGCATTAAGCTACATAACTGCTTGATCAGCCATTTGGACCCTGAGATATTAATTACATTTTTTTCTTTTTCAGAGACAAAATTATATTGCATGATGTGTCCTTGAATAAATTAATTCAATAATGAATGATGAGCAGAAACACAAGTTCAAAACCCCATACAATCCCAACTGCACAGTGAAAGCTGATTAGCAATACTATGATGACTTGGCAATGAGCCCTAGATAGATTAAAGTGAAAGTCTTATTTAGTGCTGGCCAATGGCAAACACACACACACACACACACACACACACACACACACACACACAACCCTAGCAGGTGCTAATGTAGCTGTGTCAGCACCATTTTCACTTAGAAACAGAAATAGATCAAAACAAGGGAGATACTGCTGCTTTTGAATAGCGGTGAATCACTCTACAAAGCTGTCAAGAGAAAGCCTAAACACTGCAATGCTGTCTAGTATTCTGTATCATCTTCTACAGGCACCCTAAGTCTGAATCATTTCCTTTATATCAAAGATCCTGTTGGCCATTCATTATTTTGCAGTTCCCAGAGCCATGTATGTGAAGATAAGTCAGTGATCCTAAAATACTTAGCTGCATTTATTTCTGTCTGTATAACTAATTGCCTCCAGATTGAATATCTATTTCATCATGCTCATGTGTAATTTATTACATGTCACATTCAATCCATATAAAAAAAAGTCCCTACTATCATAGAATGTGATTGTCCCATCCAGAGCTGTAAATGCCTGCTAATCAAGATCAAACGTGAACATTTACATATGAAGCTGGCCTGCAGGTTTATGCTAATTTGGCAAAGATGATGACATAACAAGGTATGAATTTAATGTGAAGGAGGTCTTTCACATGGAAGACTCTCATGAACGAAATATTCACCAACTCAAGTCATTATAAAATTATTTTAGCCTGCATTTTAGTTTTATTTCTGGGTTTCTGCTGACTTTTTCATGACTATTTCATTGATTATCAATATGGAATATTGCTAATCAATTGAATTAGCTAATACAAATTTACAATTATCATCTAAAACCTATTGCGCTTAGGTGTCATGCGCTTTCTCTCAATCTCCCCTCCATCTTCCTCTGAGCTCCAGCTGCAATCTCACTGGCTGTTGTTGTCATGGAGATGTCATAGAGACAGCCATGATATGTGTGAGCGCTCGTGGGTAGACTGGATGAATTGATTAAATAGAAAGGTGTCAAGCACAATTTGTACATTTTTTGCCCAAGATTCAATCAAAATAAAATATTTATCTCTAAAGATGTTTAATAATCGCATGATCATACATGGAGAGATATGGAGAAATAGGAAATGACAGGGAGGAAAGGAAATAGGCAAAGGTGCTGATTAGAGGTGGGGAAATGGGAGAGTAAGATATGGGGAGGCAGAAGTGAGAAGGAAAGAGGTGACAGAGTGTGAAAACATTTTGTGGGAAGAAGAGGAAAGCAACAAAACATGGCAGAGGCATCGCAATGTGGCACAAGTGGCAAAATGGGATATTTAGATATTAAAAGGGAAAAATAGGCCATTATTCTGAGATGCAGGATGGGTAACGGGGACACATTGAAATTTAGGGTATGCTCATTGCACATACAGCTACTCTGTCTCATCAACTGCCAAAACTGCCTGAAAACATACAGAATAACTCTTGACAAAATCTTCAAAGCATAGGTTTGGTATTTTCAACCCCGGCTGAATTAAAATGTTGATACCCATCATTTATAACCGTACATAGCTAGCTATATTCACAAGAAACTTACCACTTTAATGCAGATTCTTGCTAGCATTCAATAGCGTCCAAGAGGGTACTTGTTTTTGGCCTAAAAAAAACATTTTAAATGTACTTTTTCCAAAACAGGAAACTCACAGCACAGTCAAATATGTTTGTCTACCCAATAAATGGTTTCAAATAGTTCTTTCTAACAAGCTGTATTTAGCATTTGTGACATTTGTACATTGGCTTCTATGTATCTTCATCCATCTGCTGCTAACTCAGCTAACGCTGCATTCCCTTCAACATGTAACTTGGAATTTCCATCTCAGGAAACTCCAGGATGGAACTCAGGATAAATAAATGCTCACAAGAAGAAGAAACTCTGAATTTCCTCCATGGAGAGTACAAAAGAAAAGCACATCCATTTTTCCTGAGTTGACACTGTAACACAGTGTCAACTGTGTAACACAGTCAAAAGTTTACAAAATTTCCGAAGTCCAAGTTCACTGGAATGCAGCACTAGCCGAGTTAGCAGCAGAATGGTGTGGATGTATACAAAGCAATATGTTATATTAAAAGCCAAATAAAAGCTATATGAAAGCACTATTTGGAACCATTGTTTGGGTGGACAATTTCTAGATGTATTTAATTGTGCTGTGAGCTTCCCCTTATCAAAAACATAATTTATAATGGCTTTTGAAACTGAAAACAAGTGCCTTGTTAGATTGTGTTGAAGGCTAGCAAGAAGCTGCAGCAGACTGGTACGTTCCTCGTCATTAAAGTTATTGGTGAGGTTGTGCTGTGTATGATTTTAAAATACAGGAATCAACATTTTAATACTGCCTGGTTTGAAATTCTGAACCTCTCTTTTAATTCCTATAATGTCTGATAAATCGTGCAACTTTTCAGCCAGCAACAACATAGGGTTAACATCAGCTTATAGAGATAATTATGAGATTACCAGATCTAAATTATGAGATTTATTCATAGGGGATTCTACATTGGAGATGTTTACCATAACAACATTACCAAGTCTAACGGTCACATCCCATGGCAAAAATGCCATGAAATAGATCTGGCAGTAATGTGAAGTGGCTTTGTCAGTTTCTGCTATGAGCCTGGTCCAGCTGAATCAACCCGGCCATTTATGGTACATCATTCAAAAAAGGCATCTTGGGATCTGAATGTAAATGATGCAACAGCTGCTTGGCACATAAACACTCATCAGCATCTATTGGGAGAGAAGTGTGTGCGATGAAGTGATGGCGATAATTACAAGTCTGTGTCAGATGGTGATTTCACAGCTGACAAGCCACAGCTCATACTGTCACACTGCATAAGACAACTGCTTATATGCAATGAAGGAAGACATGATTTAGACACTGAAGTAGCTTCAAGCCAACAGTTGTTGATAGAGATTATGACAATAACAGATTGTTGCTGCAGGTCTACATGGAGAGAGGTGTAGCTTTGATCAGTTGTAAGAACGGGTGCAGAGGGGGCGCTAACTGTAATGGTGTGCAATCGTGGCATGAAGGACGCGCATATCAGATGTTGTGTAGAGGCAATTTTGGAGATGCCTCTCAATATCTGAGTGATTTAATTATTCACAAATTATAAAAACATTATTCAAAACCACAGCCAATTTTAATTATTGGGAGTGAAAAACACAGAAGATCAATCCTTGTGATTAATGGCCTAGACACAAGGGATTTCCAGTAGCTCTTCACTCATCGTTTTTCAATGGCCCGCGGGTACACTGAATGTTCAAAATCTGCACTTGTAGCATCGTCATCACCGGTGAAAATGGACAGCATATGTGCTGTAGTATAGCTATTGTTTGATTACTTAAACAATTTTAACTATTGGCCATTTATTGGTAAAGATTATGAAAGATAGACATTTTTGTAAACTCTTAATATCACAATTAGTCAGCACAAGAAATAGATTTCACATATTTACACATCACTGTTCTTGAATAAAATCCTCACAAACTCCATATCCATTTTCAAAGCCTTTTTCAGTTTAACCACTGGGTGTTTTAGAGGCTGTCTTAAGATGAAAGGCCATATCATTTTCTTAAGAAAAGGAATCAACTGGAGTCATGAGGTTGGACATCAGCAGGGTATTCTAGCTTGTCTTTGTTAAAACAAATGTAAAACATCACTCTTGTCTGGTGGGCTGCTACAGCTAATGTCAGCAAGTGAGTCATTACTTTATTTCCTGGTGTGTCTACTTTCTTCCTTCATCAAGCGGCTACAACTTCATCATCAATCCAACAGGCACAGCTGAGTATTGTTCTCATTCTCCTCTTATGCCCCACAACCCAGTCTCCATGACAACGGGCTTCTCAAGCATAAGGCCAGGCAGAGGTATGATATGTGAGCTGCGTGTTAATGCACATGCTCTTGCACAAACACACATCCACTCGGCTTTCTTCTTCACTCACTCACGGCCGCATGTGCGCGCCTGCACGCACACACGCACGCGCGCGCACACACACACACACATTTACACAGGCACAAGAAACATGCACATTATTGTAGAATCAAGGGCAGTGATTTGGATCTCTTGTCTTTCTCAAGGGCATCCTAATTTACGACACACTGTAACCACTCAGTCATGATCATAGTACATGCGTTTTGCCTCACACCTCACATTCTTGCTTCTTGCGCTTTCAGTGAAATGTTTATTTTTATCTAAATCACTCTATTTCCACAGTCACTTTATTTACTGTTCCTTATTTCCTATATATATTCCCCAGTTTCTTTCTTATATAAATAGCTCCACAATAATGCTATGCACTATTAAACTTTGCATGGATAGCAAACTAATATGTAAGGCTATTTATTTGAATGCATTAGTTTGCCAGTCTTTTCTTGTCTCTGGCTGAGCAACTTCCTGTTTTAATAATTTATAGTTGTTCCATAGAAACGTCACTAACATGAATGTGCAATGGCACAAATATAACAGCACTGATGGTAAATACACAGGTGTTGCACACGTGCCCCCATAGAAAAACCATGAAAAATGATAAACTGTCATTGCTGCTAACTCTGATTAATATCCAACTGCTCCTTGGAAATCATCTCTCTCTTTCTGCCTGTTTAGTTGATCTGTCTCTCTAACAGTTTTGCATATCTTTCTCCCCCTGTTCTGCCTCCTCTCTGTCTCTTTATGACTGATGTTGACGTACCTCTGGATGGTCTCCTCTGCTTGGTTTGCATGGTCAAAGTGCCCACCACTGCACCCATGTTGTCACCGTGGAAACCAGGCTGTCCAAACAACCCCAGAGAGCCGTCCCCTGTTTGTTTCACAGATTTCTGTCAGCCTGTCGTTCTTCCTTTATCTCCCTCTACCGCTCTGTATCTTAAAGGGGCATTTGACCCTGTTATCTCTTCCTCGCTGGTGTTAAGATCTGTCACTGATGGAAGACCCTCTTCTCCCAGCCGTTTCTCTGGGTTTTCTCGTCTCTTTCTCCAAACACACACACACGCTGCTCCTGCCTTTCCACGCCACTCCCTCTATGCCTCACTCCTCTGTACTCATCTCTGCCTTTTTCCTCTCTTTCTTCCTCCCTGCCTCCTCATACCCCGTTGTTATAAAGTGTCAGCACCTGATGCATTGCACTCATTCCAGACCAGCAAATGGTAGCAGGGAAATAGAAACAATACTGAGAATTTAAATCTGAGACACATTTTTTCTTTGAATTCATTGCACTGCATATTTCTCTCTCTTTTTGCTGCCTCTCCCAACACTAACACAAAAAACAAATGTCTTAGAAGTCCAATATATCTTCAAATCAATAGTCTCGTCCCTGAAGCTTGTTTTGCGCTGTAATGAACATGTAGAAACATGTTAAGTGTGAAGGCAGCCTAGTTTGTATGTAAAATAGCTTATTATTGATTTACCACTGTCTCACTGAGATGACCCTACAAGAGGGAAAGAAAAATAAAGATAGAGGTAACAAGAGACAGATGCAGAGAGAGAAACATTAATGAAGAGAAACTATTTTCTTTTAATCCAAATAAATTATAAAGTCAAGGTGAGAAGATATCTGGCCACAGCTGCACCGGTCATAAACTGAGAGGTAACAAAACTAAATCTTCCTCTCTAAGGAAAAAACAGTCTCAACCCGATCCTACTCTGGGGACAACAGAGACTTTGTCATTTTTTTCTGTTGAAAGTTAGCACAAACAAGAACATTATTGTGCTTAATGGTGTCATTTAGTATTCATCGAGCAGCTGTAATCAAATAAAATTAGACTGTGTGCATTAGGAAGGAAGTGGGACTTGCATACAGAGTGACGTTCATCTTTTTCTACTTAAAAATTGTTTGCTGTTGTAATAGGTATCTGATGTGTGAAAGCACAGCCTGGACAGAGCATTAGTCTATCACAGGGTTTCATCTGTAATCCGTTTCAGTGAGTCAAGTGCCCAGCAGAGGGGAACAGGTTCTCTGCATGACACAGCTGGGGATCAAAACTGACAATCATCTGATGGAAGAAAAGACATTCAGACTATAAAGTGGTTGATTTGGTCTAAGTGAGGTGCAATTTTGAGTAGACAGGATGCATAGGGAGTGGCAGACAGAAAATTAATGTCTTTTTAAAAAAAATCCAGACCCAAAATGTAAATGTTCCCCCTCTCTCTCTCTCTCTCTCTTTCTCTGTATGTGTGTGTGTGTGTGTGTGTGAGTGTGATTGCTTCAGAAAATATTCTCTTGGCTTAAAAAATTCATGAACTCCCTTTTTTCTATGCC
>OMKZ01017778.1:22776-36924 GCA_900302535.1 Neoniphon sammara | reverse complement strand
AATTTTTGTGAAAAAAAAAAAAAAAAAAAAAAAAAAAAAAAGCTAATTAAGTGTAATCTACTTGACATATGGAATGGGAATATGGAGTTCAACAGGCATTAGAATTTAGCTTCAATTTAGCAGAGAAAAAGCCATCAGAATATGCCAATAAATGTACCCCTCATACAAAATAAATAAATAAATAAATATCAGCACCAGTAAGTAAGTGACATTTGTTACTTTCATCCCTGTACATAATTTCTTGGCACATGATCTAGTTCTCAGTCCAGTTTTAGAAGTTCTGTGGGTCTAAACAAATCGAACAAAACCTGCTTTTAATCTGTATGCATGGGAATGCAATGGAACAAATTACAGGGAAACCTAAGTTATACTGATTCATTTCTCTTTTTCTGTTCAGATCAATAATTTGTGCAAATACACAATATTGGATAATTTTGTCTTACTGTTTTTTTGATTGGTTGGTTTGCTGGTGTCTTGATATCATATTATTGTTTCGGTATGGGACAATTATTTACCCTTGAACATAGGATTCATCTGTAAGTGCAAGTTTTAGTCTAACTTGTGCCACACTGTAGAACTACAGTACAAATCCTATATAAAGCATACAATTTTATATATTTTATCTAGTGCTATTTGCTTTCTCCATGTTCTTATCAAGAGTGAGACTTAAACAAGAAATTAAAAGCAAAATGTCTGAATACAACAGTCATATGCAATACATGGAGCCTAATTTCAGCAGCCACATGTATGGTGAACAGTGGGAATTAACAGAGCAATTGATGGTGCTTGAGGAGGTAAAGCTCTTTCACAGACACGTGAGGTTTTGCTGTGATTGTAATTTATCATAAGGAACATATACTGTATGGATGGTATACAAAGTGTTTTATAAATCTGTCCATTGCCACATTTGTGTGCATGCAGCTTTTAGTTTTTCTCTGCACAAAGTTTTATGCACCCGACCCACGGTTTCTCTGAGAGGAAGAGCAGAGGTGGGGGACATTAAGTACACTACAGTATGTTCTGACTATTTTGACTGACTTGCAATGGCATTGTGGCATGGTGACTCAGCATATTGAGTTTTTTTTTTTTTTTTTTGGACAAATGGGATGGTGGTGGTAGAAGGGGTAGGAGAGAGAGAGCCAGAAAGCTATAATACAAAGATGATGAACAAGACAGGAGGTAGACAGTTGAAAATACATTGTAGCTGTTGCCTGAGGGGAGTGTACAGAGGACACAGCAGCAAGTGTCTCTGAACTTGAGCTCATCATTCAGCTCCTGAAGGTGATAGAGTGACCCAGATCATGATCCCTACAGGAAGCCCCAGGCTTTACTTAAGAAACTGGCTCCTTCAACCCTCACACTTGAGTCTGATATGGCTGCTTCACAAGGCGCACATACACCAAAGGTCTAAAAACCTGTTTTAAAACAGGCTCAACCAAGCCTCATCTACACCCACAGAGCTGTGCTGTGCCATCTGCAATTCTACTTCTATTCTCTCAACCCAGAGGGTGAATAAAAGATAGGGTGAAGTCATCTATATTAGGCCGCTTTTTATTTAATGAGACTGGATCCCATCGACAGAGCTATGTATGAGATCAAATGATCTCATACATCTTGTGAGTTTTTAACAGACCTTTTTAATATTTCTGATTGGAATAAATGTTGAATTATGAGGTGGCAGTCTCTCAGTGTATTACTCTGTGTTCAGGTAAAATAGGCCGGGTTGTAAAGTTAAATGGGCCAGTAAAATGGCCCATTATAACTACTCTTATTATTAATAACCTACATTTCAAATGATAAGATGAATTGAAAAGCTTAACTCTTATGGGCTTTAGTATGTTTCATTTAAAAATGTTTTGAAGTGAGTTAAACCATTGACTAATATGACAAAACACCCAAGAAAAACTGTGTGTGTCTGTGTGGGCTCATCTTATTATACTTGTGAGGACCAGCTATTTGTCAATAGTTAGGGGGCTGTAGGCATACTACATAAATCTGTTTGTTTGTATGTTTGTTTGCACAGGTGGTCTATGCAAAAGACTCAACTGAAAATGGAATAATTACATAATTTGATGGTTGACTGTAGATGGTTCTCATAATCGGTCTGATGATACACGATAGATCGATTTTTTGTTTATTCCATGTTTTTTTTGTCATTTGAGTCTAAAGGTTCCTCACTTCAGTCAACCCTCAGTAATTTTGCATAGTGCACATTTACAACTAATGGAACGTGTGTGGGGGGAACTCATTAAAGTAGATTGGAGAGGGTGATGTGTTTGGAAAATATGACTTTTCATTGGAAGTCAATAAATATGACAACAAATATAAAAATACCCAATATAAAAAAATGTTTACCTGAGCACTTCAGACTAATCAGATCCCTAATACAGGTCAAATAATGTTGTACCATCAATGCAAAGTCCTTTGCAAGGACAGGCTGTTGAATGGAGCCTATCCCAGCATGCACTGGACAAGAAGGCAGGAAAACACCTTGGACAGGCTGCCAGTCAAAAAGTGTATTGTACTCCTATATTAAATAGCATCATGGGCATCATTGCATTAACAAATGCAAGGTAATTTTGTAATATAGACTTTGAACTGAAAGTCTTACCCACAGCGACTGGCAAACGTTAATCAAATACACTTTATCAATTAATTCCAGAACTTCCAGTTAAAGGACAGGCTTTCAAACCAGTTGGCAACAATGCTGCACCTGACACTTGAACATTAGTTTCTGACCAGAACTTACTGGCACCATGCAGATGGCATATATTTGGGATGGAAAAATAGGACTTGTTCATGGGTAAAAGTTCTGAGTTTTCAAGTTAATGTGTTTCAACATTATTCAAGTTGGCAATATGATGAAACACCCCATTAGATTTCAAAGCACCTTTCACTTAATGCATCATTGCACCAATGTTGTATTAAAAAACATGAAAATGGAGTTTTGTCACACTCTTGCATAAAAGCTCCAGCTGTGTAGGTGTTTTATTGCCATTGGTTCAAACCAGTGCAAGTATCCACTTTTTGGGTTTCATGGCACTTTCTTCAGATAGGTTAACCATCAAATGCTGGGTGTCAGCTTTTACAGAATCACAGAGTACCATGCTGACTACACACAAAGACAAACATGGACTTGAACAAACAAACATTTGAAGCAAAAGATGAAAGCGGTGACTTTTAAAAAGTTAAAAAGTTACAATACCTTTTGTGAGGGTTCCTGAGACCAGTCTCTGCAGCGACTGGATTAATTTGAGCACACCCTGTCTGCAGCGGCTGGTACAGCCAGCCATCCTGAGGTAAGGGCAGGGGCAGACAGGGCCGAGGCTTCACTGGAGAAACACTGCAAGTCCAATATCCTCCAATATGTCTCCAAATAGGTTTGATCTTACAAGATTCCCCAGTGGAGAAAGTAATGTCACTTCAGAAAATGTGGCTTTAGAGTGTAAGAATTTTTCCGTTTCCAGATAAGCAAAAATATAAACAGGGAGTGATCCTTCCTGCAAACAAAAGTATGCCTCAACAGTATCTGTGATATGACATCTTTTATGAGATAAAAACTGAGATAAACAGTGAAGTCACTTGCAAAGTGAAGCTTTTGTCCTGCAGGTTTTTTTTAACCCTGTTGCAATGAATTTGTATATATATTCACTCACACAAACACACTTCCACACAATTACATCGGAGCACCTGGCACATTTCATTCACTCAATCAGACAAGGATGCTCAAACACCAAAGGAAAAAAAAAAAAACACAACATGCTTTGGTGAAGTTCAAAGGCTCCTATGTTGAGCCGGCACTATAATAGCAAACAGTGCCAGATATGTTTGTAGGAAAAAAAAACTGTGTCTCAAACTTTTAAAAGACAAAGTTGTGTTCCACAGACAGAGATGAGGCAGAAGATGAATTATTAAAGGACTCCAGAAAGCGAACGTGAAGAGCCTCGTGCACTCAAAGTTCTGCGTGTCCAAGGAAATGCTGAGTACCTCGTCCAATTCCTCTCACCTCCGCTCCGTATCTGCCCGGTCACTCCTTTCTTCTCCTCCTCTTTTTTGTCTCGTCCTCTGGGCGTTTCTCTGATGCTCTTTGTGAATGTGAGGTAGCAGTTTCTCTCTCAGCACCTTTGTGTGTGTGGGTTTTCTCTTAACTGCAGTGGGAGCCCTGCGGCTGTGGTCTGTAGAGGAGCTCTGCTCTTCAGCAGATCGGTACTGCAGAAATCACCAGCTGCCGCTGCCGCTGCACCCATCCTCCCTCCCTCCTTTGCTCTCCCTCCTCCCTTCTTGCATCTGTGCTTTCTCACTCTCTGCCTTGCCTAGCGCTCTCTCTACCCTTCTCTAGTGCACACACACTTACATTTTTATAGAAGACCCACTATGATCTAGTCCATATCCCATTGCAAAAAAAATAAAAAATAAAAAAAGAAGGCCTGGAAGCCAGATCCTAGTGGCAAAAACTCCAATTCAGTTTACAACATTTTTATCAGCAGTTAGCATCCATTCTCATCTTGTGATAATAATGGAGAAATAAGTTTGCTGAAATATGGAAATCAGTGCCAAAGCTTTACATTAACTGGACACTTATGACACATTCATCACACATACAAGATAATATGCAGTAACACACATATCACAATTTATCTTGTGGCATCTTCAAGTAATTTTAATGGATTATTAAAACATCATTGGTATCTATATCAAATTAAGTACAATATATCAATATATCTTGAATATCTCAATTTATTGTTATAGTCCTGCCATATGAATTAGAAAATGATGACTAAATATATATATTTTCCATCAGATGTTTGCCCCGTCCAAAAGTCACATACTGTGACACATGAAATCCAAATAATCAATAAGAAAAAATTCTCTTTAGATCTAAGGACTGTCAGCAACAACCTTTATGAAATCTATCACAGCAGTGAAGGTAAGTTTACAGCACTTTACATACTATGTGCTCACAACTGGATATGATGTTCCATTTTTTGCATGACTGGACAGCAGTTCACCCATATTATAGATAGCAAACAACGTCGCCCCACTCCCAAGAACCTGTGGAAGTGAAAGCGAGATTACTGAAGCAGATTATATGAACCATTACAGCACAATGTTTGCCCACAGGTTGTCTATATGGTACGGCACATCATGCAACAGTGTTCATACAGTCCACTATTCTGATAAAGAAACTACAAGATATGAAGGTTTATTGCTGTAGATGAAAAACTTCCTGGGTAACGGACCAATCCTTGACCTTTACAACAAACCTTGGGATCTTTATGGAATGAGGAATTTTACTTGAATACATACTTTTTCATTGAAAGTGAAAAAAGAGAACTTCTTGTATATCACGTTTGCAGAGGATGCAGCTCTATCCATCCTCATTAGGAATAACAAGTTTAACATTTATATAAATGGCACACAGTCCTTTATACAATGCCATATCGTTCATCTCCTCATACTCAAATAAACCATCCACCTTGGATACTTTTACAGTGTTATATATATATATATCAATCTGTCATATTCAGTGCAATCCAGGAGTTATTTTATGATGAAATGCAATTTACCTTTCAGTGTGCCTACTTTCCCTCAACCTGCGCCATCTATTTCTAATTTAGTTTGTTATTTCCTTTATTTCCCAGAATGACTGTAAACAAACCCCACAAAACTGGCACAAGCATATTGCATTGTGCTATGGATAATATGTGTAGGTGGTGAGAGCAATAGCACCAGCAATAAATAGCAATAACATTGAAAGAGTGAGACAGTGAGAGTTTTTGCATTTGAGAAAGACAATAAGCCTTGTGGCTGCATGGTGTCATGGTCTATCGGGGCAGCTGTCTGTGGACAAATTGATATCTCTGCTGCTGCTTTAAGACAGATTTCAACTGGAATGATTGTTGACTGTTGGTGGAAAATAATGAATCTAGAAAAAAGCCCTTGCTCGTTGATAATGAGAGACTAAAACCAAAAGCTAATGTTCAAGACTGATAGAAATAGTTAAAATGTTCTTCTACACTGTTGTAGCTGTGCTGGAAATATCTTGACATGAATTTCATGTTATATGGAAATAATAAAATTATGCCTACATAAAACAAAATGGGCTGGTAGCAGGGGTTTTTTGTATTGTAGGGTTGGGTTTTCTTTAAAAGGAAAAAACTAAAACAAAAAAGTCTCATTATTAATTAACAAAGAACTCTAAATTTACCCTTGGGATCATTTAAGTATCATCTGGTCTTATGGTTTTCAAAGTGGCGTCCGGGGAGCCCCAGCGGTCCTTGAACAGTCTCGAGGGAGTCCTCAGCAAAATGAGGAATAGTTTAAATATTCTATAATTTAATCCTCTGTTACAATACAGAGAAAAAAATAATTATGAGTGATTATTGTAACATTTTTTAATCTCACAACTTTGAATCTGTTTGTCAGTGCTCAAGTATGGTATCTAAACAACTTAATTCTTGACACAAACCAAAATCTTTTCATATACACGTACCAGGCCAAAATCCCTTCCACTTCCAACCTCCAGCTTGGAGGTCTGAAACATGAAACATTTTGAAAACTTGGTCTGTTAAACTGCAACTGCCCCTCTGACAATAAACGGCAAGATAACATGGCAGGGTCCAAATAACTACCATTATCAAGAGGAAGGTAATATGGAATGCAAAAATGGTAAACTGAAATCAAAGACACAAAAAAGGGGCTTAGAAGTGTGGAAGCTGAGTTGTTTCAGTGGCAACAAAGTCCTCCTGTTTCACGCAAAGATTGCCAAAATTTATCATTTAATGTTGAGGACTTCTATATACTACTGCTAATTATCGTCATCATCAGTTGTTTACACTTCAACTTAGGACTTTTTTGTTTTTTGTTTTCTGGTTACAGCTGAGGTCTACCAATCCACTTAATGTATTGATGAGGGAGTATATAATGTTAACCATGATGTAACTCAGTAAAGTAGAGCTCCTACTTCCATCACATCAAAGTTATAATGCACTGAAAGTACATAACTGAATGTACCCTCTGGTTAAAAAGTTTTGTAACTTTTCTCCAACAGGTCGATATGATAGAGAGTATGTGCTGCTCACAGGTCCGCAGATAAAAATACAAGTAACACCAAGGTTAAGCACCAAATTAAAAAATGCAAATTGAGTTCTTGGCCTCAGACAAAGTTTAGCCCTTCTGGAAAAAGCTCCTTGCTGTCAGGTGAAAAGAAGCGGCTGGTCGCTCCACGTGTTTTGGAGGAGACACGTGGTAGTCTGGCTGACAAGGGGGGGTCATGCAATGACGGGAGCTGTGGAGCACATTGGGAATTGGCAATGACAAAAAAATATATTAAAAAAAATGGCAAACCTAGACAATTTAAGCATTCCTGTGCACTAAGAATCCTCCATAAGAGAGGAGAGTACTGCGTATCTTGTCCTGAATGCGTATTCTGTGTCTGTCATGAGAAGACACCTGATTGAACTGACAAGCCAACATGCTGGACAGAAGCAGGGAATCTGTGCCACGTCCACACACATGTACGCAAGCACAGGGAAGTGGACATCCCTCGCCCACAAACACACAACGTGAGCACAGACACACTGAAACAGGTTACGTAAGCTTGATCCTTGCGAGGAAGGAGCTTTTAGACCATATTTTGTTTCTCACTCCACTGAGCTGGGGAAATGTTCAGGGAGAGCATGACGCAGTGCCTGCTCCTTTTTATTCTCCCCTCGGTCCGGCTCTGTCTAGTCCACAGTTCTGACTTACAGGTTCAAATCATCCCCTCACAGTCGTCACCCCAAAATAACATTGTAGTATTTTGAAAGGTCTCTATTTTGTCTTTGAATGCCACACACAAATATGGTAAAAAAAAAAAAAAAAAAAAAAGAGGTAGAGGCTTTCGTGACTTGAGGTGGTTGTTCGCACAATCCTGCTTATATCCCAGGAGAGGAGCACTTTACTCACAGAGTGGCAGAGTAAAAATAGCAGCACAGAGGTAGCCAGACTGTAAAAAAAAAAAAAAAAAAAAAAAAAAAGGAGTATCAGCATGTGCAGCATATTACTGAATCCTTCTAACCTGCAAGCTGTAATTAGAGAACACAGAAAAGAAATTAAGGTTTAACCCAATCTCTTATTTATACCGTATCTGTGCAATCACAACCAACTCTGTTTCACTCTGTTTCATTGTCCTTTTCCATACAGGCAGTTGAATGCGGGGAGCACAAGTGCAGCAAAAACTGATAGTTCAGCTTGTTCCATTTTGAAGGGCCATAAAAGATGAAGGCTGATTAACCCGGGCTTTTGCCAAGATAGTCTTCTGATATAGATTTAACTTTCTATTGTGTAGGAGAGAGAAGAGGCGGTGCAGTATTTCTGTAGGAGCACCATGAAACAGTACGCAGTCTTGCTCCCTCCCTGAAGCAAGAGGCAGCCACTTTATAGAGATGCACATAGATGTCACTGAAATTAAACTGGATCTGTGGGTATTGACATTAAGGTTGAATGAATAAAGTAGCTCTTCATGATTCTGTCTGATTTCTGCCTTAAAGGTCTCTCAGCACTTGCTGTTATTAAATGAAACATGTCTTAGGTTTGGTCATGAAAATTTGTGCTGCTGTATTTTTTTTAGACATCATATGCTGTTTCTTATATGCACCAGTTCTTTATTTTATCCACTTTTGCTTATGCTTTTCATCCTCTCATCTGAACTTGGAGATAAGGTTACACAATTCACATTCCTCCAATTTGTTAAAATCTTTATACCTTTTTTAGACAGGGCACTGATGGAAATTTCCCATTCATGTTAGATTCAATTAAAAAATCATGTGCTAGAATTAATTTGCAAGACTGGTCCTCTGTGCATGAGCCTCAGAGATTTGTGGCCACATTAATCCCCTGGATAAGAGACAAAGGACAGAAGAGGAATTTGTCAGGGGAAAAAAAAAAAAAAGAGGTGAGTTATTAAAGATGAAGTTTTGATTGTTGGGAAGCAAACCCAAGAGCCAGAGGGCAAGATGCACATTTAACTGCAAATGTCAGAAGCTGCAAGAAAAATTTGCTCAGGGTCAGTGAATAAAAGAGGATTATCTCTCATTTGTATTCATGTATTTATATAATACTAGTGTTTGAAGCCTCAGATTTCCAGCTTCTCCTCCAGGATCAGTTGTTTGAGGTTAACAGAATAAAAAATGCAGTTGGTTGCTGACGACCACACAGCTGACCCATACAGCAGCGCCCTGTTGCCTCCTACACACAGCTGTGAGGTCTGCCAAGCCTCACAGTGAGCATGCTCAGTCCAACCTGCCTCTGGATCTCCAGACGCTTCCAGGAGTTTAGCAGTCATCTGTGTATGGCACAATGGAAAGTGACAAGAACAGAGGGAGGCCAAGGAGTTGAGATATCCGCCACCTTGAAGCCATGCCAAAAAACTGCTTTATCACAGACACACACACACAAACTCGCTCTCACACACACACAATCTGCCTAATACATAAAAAGGCTCTCCTTAATCTCTTGCGGATACACCAGTCAGAGTCTCGGCATGTGAAATCTGAAAACAGCCACAAACTGCCCAAGAAAATCTACAGTCCGGCCAGGCTTCATTTAAACTTTGCTTTATATGCAACACTTTCACAAATGGTCATTCAAAAGGTCTGATCCTTGGAATATTAATGAAGTAATAGTTAACAAGTGATTGGTTGGAAATTACTAATCATCCAATGTTTAATAGGCAATGGTTGGCAAAATTTATATACATGTTTATATAAAAATATTATCTAATGCAGGCCTATTTTTCTCCCATTTACAGCTGAAGAATCAGTGTTGAATGCTAAAAAGTAACATCAGCTAAAACGTGACATGAGCAGTGAATTATTGATGTAACAACATCTAAGTCAAGGACGAAAATGTCTCAAGAAAAAAAAGTTTCTTAATCCTTTCAGTTCTTTCTTTCTACAGCCATACACAAAAATACAGAACATCTGTATGTGACATGGCATATTGCCCAGCTGAATACCATGGATGCGAGAAGTGTTGGCTGTTGCCATGTGGTTGGACACACAATCCCGAAGAAATAAATAGCCCGTAGGCTGTGGTGCAAAATCCAAACTTCGATAGGTAACCAAAAAGGTTTCTTTTGGACTCACTCGCGCTCACTGCACTCAAAAAGTTGGCAGGAAGAATACCTTGTTCCTACCTTGGCATTGTTCTCTCTTTGATTTGGCCAATAAATCAATGGTATAAAAGTATTGTTCCTGGTATTGTGCCTACCTATTTTTTTAGTGTAGTGAGTGCTTCCCTTTTGGTTGCTCTTAGATGTACGAAGTGTGTTTTGTGTTGACCTTTTACCGATAGCTTGCATCATCTGCCAACATTAAGCTAAAATCCGTGAGTACTACAGAGCAGCCTCCTCTTAAACCATACAGTGATGCTTGATAGTGGTATGATGATCAGTTGAATACAGGGCTGTGATGCTATCTACCATGTCTGTGGCTTTCTGAGTCAGAGATTATTTTGGCTATGGATTGACTGAGTCTGTAAGACCATTTGTATAAATTTCATATGAGCTTCTCCCTCAGACCGTTAATGAAGGAGATCCAGAGCTGCAGTAGCCTTCAAATCTCCTCCTGGCCTCTCAGTGAACGCAGACAGTGCAGCGTGAGGCGTCACTGCTGCAAATTCATGTCGTGCTTTCGTTCAAGGTCAGTGTCATGGTTTCAGTTTTGTCCAGTGGCTATACTGTGTTTGGTGGGGCTTTTTTTCATTGGTCTGAATTATGTAATAATAGGACAGCATAAAACGCCGCGTAAAAGCATATACACAAATACACAGGACAAACAGATAAGAGATGTGAAAGATGTAGGTGTCACCCAACGTATTCAGCAGAAAGACTCACTGTTCTCTCATTTGCTTGTGTTTAGCCTGACCAGTTGGCAAACTACCGTGTAACTCACTCCCAGTGCAGAGTGCAGAAGAAATTTGTTTAATTATCCATGGCAAGCACTTTCTTGTTCAGTTCCAGTGGGTTCAATTAGGATGTTTGGCTTACTAAATACCGACCAGCACCCCTATGAGATAATATGGCAAAATTCAGCAGTGACAATATTATGATGTAAGCTGATAAGGTTGTGGAGAAAATAAAACAGGATATCAATGTTTTCAATCTTTTTTTTTTTTAAACTCCCTACCTTATACTCAGTTGTGGTTCCTCAGTTTGAGGTTAAAAGTCTGTAATCTAAGAAAATTGATCTGGTTATATTAAATAATTGGTTCAGTGTCAATGTAAGTCAGTAGTGCTGCATTTAAGTGAAAAATCAAAGCCCATTTTATAGATATGTTATAGATATATTTTAAACATATGCTGTGAAACAGAGAGATACAGTATGTGTGTGACCCTTAAGATAAATTATTTGTAGCACTTTGCTTTGTCCATTTTGTAATGTCTGTTTCCTCCTTCCTTGTTCCATAATCTCTTCTGTGCATCCATCAGTCTTGTCAAGGTTTCTTATCTTGAAAGCATGCTTACCACCATTAAAAAGGCTGAATAAAAAAAAAGAAAAGAAAAAGGATACAGCCTAAACAAGTACATTTGCGTCAGCCAGAGAGAGGAGGGGTGAGTGAAAACTGGGCTATACTGCTATCTGGTGGTGAAACATTGCTTGGACAGAATGAGTCAAAGACTATTCCTATGGTCCTATACCCCATGCCATCCTATTATTTTATTTATTTATTTATTTTGATCAGTTACACCTTCCTCTCAACCAATATATGAATTACAGGGGGACTGAAAGATGTTCATACACCTGATCTTGATGTCAGACTGAATAGGTTATTCACAATGTATAGAGACCATGTATGTATTTGTTCTGAGGCGCTGGTGAGTCAGACTGCACATATTACTTTACTAGAAGTAGAATAACTGGTGTTACAATGTTGTAATGAAAAAGTAAAAGTGACTCATTACTTAAAACAAAACAGCATTTTACTCAATATTATAGGTTTGTTTGATTTGAAAGTTTGCACAATAAAGTGCATGTAGAAAGTAAAAGAAATCAACATTTTAGGGCTGTATAAGTGGGGAAAAATATCTAAATGGAGCAAGGCCATGTGTGAAGACTGGGAAAGTGATTTGAACTAACTTTTCTACATTTCTCAGAATGACTTTCCACATCTCCCTTGAAAACTCACCTGGACTTGCTGCATCCAGCTGGGTGGAGAGCAATTAATGAAAGTGATAGGAACAACAGCAGTTTCCAGTTAAGAACAAGGGTCATGTCCCTTGCTCTTAACACAGCATCTTGTGGCTGCGTGCCGTAATGAAATACTGTGCCTGCTGTCTGCGGACAAATTGGCATCTCTCTGTTGAATTCCTCCCTGAATAGTGGCCCTACAAAGAATCTCTTTCTCTTCAATTCTGCAGGAATTAGAAAAACACACTGCCAAACAAACAAACAAGAGAACCCAAGAATGTAAGATACACTGCCAAAAGCTGTTTTAAACACATCAAAGTGTTTTAGACTGAATACTTAAGTTAACATACTATTTGCTAAAAGTTTGCACTGACCAAATGAGCTGACATTTTGTAGGCAGCTAGTTGGTAACTACCAGGTAATGAGTCATTGTGTGAGAAAAAAAAAATCAGACAAACACAATATCAGATAAATACACTTAATCCAGGAGGTATGACAAAAGGTAGCATACTGTTTTGTGCTTAAATGGGTCAGGTCTGCAAGCCTGTTGCCTTCACTTTTAAGGAATTATTTGTAAAACGTTTTTGTCACTCAACATTTAGACTGCATCAAAAATAAAATCACTCAGAATCATTCAGACAGTTAAAGTATTGATGCTTTAAGCTTTAATTATATTAATGTTGTAGGTCTAATTGCTCCACATCCTGTTGGGTAGTTTTGATTCTAACAATGTATTCTATGTTTTGCACTTAAAGCATCTGCAAAGTAAATAGTAACAGCTGGAGCCTTCAAATAACCATAGTAGAGTAAAAAGTACATGTCCTTCTAAAATGTAGTGCATAAAAAGTATAAAGTTTAAATTTTGTTATCATTCACTTATATGTCTTCTTAGCAGATCCATGCCTAGTTCTACCCTTGTTGCCTTTTCATTAACTGTGACCTTATGCTGAGAAACACTTTTTTTTTTTTAGTCTGGATGTCTAAATAAGTGATAATTGGCCTGATTGTCATGGTGTGTTCCCAGGATTTCTCAACATGTGCTCACTGTAAGAGCTTCACACACCTGCAGTGAGGAGACACCACAGAAAACTTCATCAGTACCACCAAAAAAGATATGAAGTCCATTTTTATGCTGGTAACAGCGGCAACATACCACTTATTACTTGCATTTTACTCAGCACTCATTTTACAAGATGTATCCTCATTTAAGTTTTAAATTACATAATCTGTCCTGATTTCAGATTAGCATAATCAGTGCCTATACTATAAAAAACTTTTCAATGGATGGACACGCTGGGGTGATTAAAACTTATTTCATTACTGCAAACTTGTTCATGTAGTTCACTCAGAATAAGTTGCACCTAAGAATATATACAGCCACACAAGGGTATTATTTTACTGTTGGAAAAATGCTGTCATATTCAGCTCTGTTTTGTCTGTGCTGTAGAACACAACCTGAAGAAAATGTGAGAGCTGAAAGACACAGATTCTCAGTTTAATTTTCTTATTTTGGCAGCCCAGAAACAGCAGTTATTATATGTTACAATACTTTTGATAAATAATATTCTGTATACCTTAACATCACACACATGTACAAACAGATAAAGATTTACAGACAACATGCATGTGTTATACATTTGGTCACTAAATGGCCAGAGCCTCATGTAAAAAAAAAAAATAATAATAATAAAAAATAAAAAAAGGGGTTCCGTCTTGAATGTGATTAGCTGTTTCAACGGGAGACTGAAAATGAGGCCATTACATAGCAAACATTGCTGAAATGTACAAATAAAAACTGGCTATGTACCAAAACTACAATATCTCACAACTTCCACTAGAAGAAGAAGAAGAAGAAGAAGAAGAAGAAGAAGAAGAAAAAGAAAAAGAAATTATAAATCATGGACTTTTGGACATGGCATAAAGCTGTTGTGATTTGACTTTCCACATATCTAGATTGGTACAACCCAAGTGGATAATT
>OMKZ01017778.1:0-15545 GCA_900302535.1 Neoniphon sammara | reverse complement strand
TTTTTTAAAAAAAATTTAAAATAAAAAAAAAAAAAAAAAAAAAAAAAAAAAAGTTTAACAAAAAAAAAAACAACAACAACAAAAAAAAACATCTGGCCAAAGTATTAATAGTTCCATGATGCCATAAATCAACTGGCCAGGTTTATCACAATCACCTTAAAAAATTTAAATGCCATGTTTTACAAAGCCATTTTAAACTTAACTGTTAATTTTTCATTAGACTTAGACTTTTTCTCAGCAGTCATGTTGACATGAAATAGCAGGTAAACACAGTTACTAATAACACTAATTAAGGTTCTATGTAGCAGAGTCTTTCCAGTGTGCCAGCATGAACAATAGCAGGACCCTGGCTCTGTCTCACCTTAATTAATGTCATTATTAACACCTGTGTTAACCTGCTATTTCTTGTTGCTGTGAAAAAGGTCTAATAGGGTCTACTTTGTGCTACTGTCACACTGTCCAGTTCCTCTTTTCGTGGTGGAGAAACACAGGCTAATGTTCACATCGTTTGTGTCCACACAACATGTAATCTGTGCCTCAGAGTTTGTGCTCATCTCGGAGGCTGTGTTGATTTATTTAAACCTTCCAGTATGAATTGAGAAAGTTGCCACCGCCTTCATTGAGACTCTCGGAGGCCGGAGTACAGCAGGAGACTTGTTCCACTGAATAGCTCCCAGCTGTGAGTGTGTGTACCTGTTCCCTGTGTGAAACAACACTCAAAAATAAACAAAGGGATGATCTCATTTCAATATGCAAAAAAAATAAAAAATAAAAAATAAAAATGAAAGATCCATCTATGCCATGGTGGGGCTATTTGTGACCACCGGGCTGAGATCATGCTGGCTCAGGCTGTACCAAAGAACTTACAGCAATAAAACACAAATGATAATAGACAATAGACCACTAGCAGCTGTAGGTATCCGGGCATAGTACAGATGAAAGTTCAGCTCACTATAATGAGTTTCCTCACCTCCAGGGATTTTCAGGAGCTTATGCTGCACCTTTGAGCTTGTCTTTGTATACCTTTCATTTCGATACAAGAAATCAGCACTCATGAACCCAAGGGCTTTTATAGTTTCTTGAAATTCATGGAAAAGCTAGATAAGATCTTCAAACGGATGCATCCTCAACACAAAAAGAATAAAAGAAAAAAAACGAAAAAGAAATGACCTGATGAATATTTGTGCACTGTAAAAAGGTTTTTGAAAATTGCCCTTTAAAGTTTCGAGGTCAGCAGAAAGTCTAAGAGAAATGTCAGCCATTTACATTTCTACACTAACTAGGCCTATGTTATGACAAATGCATTATTTATTAGGCACAATGTGGTACTTTGTTGTGCAGTAAAAAAAAAAAAAAATTCAAAGACTGTTTATCTAGAGGCCTAAATCACAGAATTTGCCACCCAGTAAAAGAATATCCTGAGGTGTGCTTTCCTGTCACTCAGATAATTACATAATTTGAATATTTATTACTCTATTAGTACTGTATTGAAGCTTCTGTTCCTCTGCTGAATCCACAGTATGGACTAAGGGAGTCCAGTTCAATGAGCTATAGCATGAGTTTCTTGAAGATCAAGATCGCAAGTTTGTTGTCAGCAGCTTGTGATCTAATGTGTCCTGCAGAAGTATCGTTAAGCAAGAGACTGCACTACTATCACATTCACTGTAAGTCATCAGCAGGGGCGTTGTAGCGTTGTAGCGTTTATTTCTAAGTAATTAGTGTCATAACTAACTTAAAATTGGGTGAATAAATCGGATGAGAGACTTTACTCTGTATAAAAAAAATAGTGGAGGCTCTCTGAGGCCCCTG
The DNA here is from genome assembly GCA_900302535.1 of Neoniphon sammara. Lineage (NCBI taxonomy): Eukaryota > Metazoa > Chordata > Actinopteri > Holocentriformes > Holocentridae > Neoniphon > Neoniphon sammara. The sequence goes on along the minus strand of OMKZ01017778.1, from coordinate 13,736 downwards.
TCACCCCTTACAATACATAATGGTTCAGTCCACCCCTGCAGGTCCAGGTGTGCGAGGATGTGTCTCTAAACCAGCTTAACGAGTGGAGTGGCTGCTGATCATGGTAGAGCAGAGACATGTCTTTCCAGCTCCTTTCCCAGTAAGCTAGCATGATATGTTTGGTATCAGCAGATTCATTTCAATTTCAAGATTTCTATGATGTTTATGGCTTAAAAAAATCTTAAAAACTGAGCCCGTGACGACTTCAGAAGACAGTAATGTTAATGCCAGATGGTCCACCATCATTTTCAGAGGGTTAAAAGTAGGTCAAGAAAGCCAAGAACTGAGGGGAGAATAATTCCAACTTTAAGATCATGGTGATCAATGAGGCAGAGTATAATTAAAATAAACATGTGGTTCTGTTTTTCACATTTGGATGGTTAAATTATGTTAGAAATAGACCTACCAGTAGGCTGCAGTTTAATTTCTGGCCTATTCAAACAAGACAGTTTCATTTAAAGATATCACGTTACCTTGTTTTTTTCAGTGTGTTACTGGTGCATTCTAGTCAGATTTAGTTCTTTTCTTTATAAAAAATAAGATTTGGTCTTCGAAAAAATGTTTCAAAAAGAGAAAAACGGGGATGTCCCATAATCAAGGTCTATATGTTATATTATAAGCATGCAGGACTACAAGGGAGACAGTGAGCAGTAACCAAGTAACTGTCATGTTGTTCTTTTCACAAATCTGGGAATGATAGTCAAAATATCATTAAAATGCATAGTTTTATATAAAACAGCATCAAAATTTTTCGCCGGCCTATTGGCCTGCTATACAAGGGCCCAATAAGATTTATTTTCATGGGGCCCAAAATCCCTGGTGGCGCCCCTGATCCTGAATATTTTCTTTTGTGTTTCCTTGTGCAGCAACTGAATCACCCCAATGTAATCAAGTATCTTGATTCCTTCATTGAGGACAATGAGCTCAACATCGTCCTGGAGCTGGCAGATGCTGGAGATTTGTCCCAGATGATAAAGGTCAGGAGTTATTATTCACCTCAGGAAGCTGAATATGCCGCTTGGCTTTGCTCTGGAATTTGACTGAAGCATCCAGAAGTGTTCAGAAAGTGCTGAGGTTCAATTCTTGATGGTTGATATGCACGTTCATCCTCAGAGTACATTGAATTAATGAGGAATGAAGTTGTTAGTGGTTATTTTTTGGTGTATGGTATACTTCCTCCAACCGCTTATTATTATTAAATACTTAGCAACTGTGTATTTGTACTTATGAATACATACAGTACATTAGCCAGAAAGTTTACTTCTAATTGATGTCATAAATTCATACTTATAACATCAACCACTCTAAAAACCTGAATCTTACTAAACTACTTGCTGTGTCAACTCGGAGACTTACTCAAAAACATTTTTAAAATGTGCAGCATATATCATTTTAACATCAGTAAATCATCCTCATTAGTTATTTTTATGACATTATTATAACTACTATCAACCATGGTTGGATGATTGGCTGTATGCATCTAGCATGTGTGATGGCCTTAATCCATTTCTGGTTGAAATTCACTAGCTGACATTTGGTAGTTTAAACTGTAGCCTGGTAAAAGAAGTGCTTGACAAGCATATACCCCTTTTCTACCGTAGGAACTGTCCCCGGAACAAAGGGACTCTTTTGAGGAACCAGAAACCCTTACCCCTGTTTCCACTTGAGGAAACAGTTTTTGCCACAGGAGTTGAGTTCCTGATCCCCAAAATGGTCTCTGCAACCGAGGAGTTCTGGGGGGCTGTCAGGATGGAGTTTTTAGTTGGGACGCTCTGGGGGGGTTCTTCCAAGAGCATGATGCAGGAACTTTGGCTTGAAACGTTTTGGTAGAAAATGCACTAATCCTAGTGGTCTTAACAAAAGCGTACCTTGACTGTAAAATCCCCCAAAAATAAAAAATTTAATTAAAAAAATCCAAATTCTAGTATTTACACTTAAAATTCCAATGAGATTAGATTCATTGATATTGGATCATATTATTTTGGGGGCCTCACATTGTCCTAGTAAACTTAAGTAACTGTTAACTTTAGGTTTAGATTTACTTAAGGACATAATATTTGCATACCTTGTCCAAAACATTTGTATTTAGATCCTCAACAAAGAAAAAAAGAAGAAACTGGCAGCCTCTGCACCCAAGGGTTTTTGCTCTGCATGAATCCACAACTTTCTTGCTGCTCTTCAAAACAAAAAATGAAGTGATGCTGGGAGTGGGGGGCACTTACCAATATCCTTTTTGTGACCAGGAGCAATGTTTTTTTTTTTTGGACTTTTCCGACTTACCCAGATTGAGACAAGATGTTTGATACCATTTTTACCTCTGTACGTCCGCTGGTTCGGTTCCTATGGCTAGCATTTCATGTTAACTTAGCATAAAGACTTTACGTTTGTAGAAGTCCTTAGCCTAGCTTCATCAAAGTAACAAAATAAACCTTACAGCAACTTATTTACACAATGTATCATGTATTTGAAATACACGGAAATTCTGAGAGTGAGGAATGATAGTTGTTTTAGGAGAAGTTAGATGGTTGGAACTATAACTGCTGAACACATGTATCCTTCTATCTACTTAACTATACCTTCAGCGGTGCGTGGATCACTGTGCTAAACAGAAGGATTGTCTAACTTCTAATCATCTAACCTCTCCTAAAACGACTCACTTTTTTATTTATTTAATTTAATTTTTTTTTTTGAAGCAGCTTTGGAGTTGCTGTAAAGTTTATTTTGTCACTTTGACAGAGCTAGGCTAAGGACTCCTATAGACTTCAAGTCTTAATGCTAAGCTAACACGAAATGCTACCCATAGGAACTGAACCAGTGGATGTACAGAGGTGAAAATGGTATCAAACATCTTGTCTCAGTCTGGGTAAGTCGAACAAAGGCTATTTTGCCCAAAACATTGGTGCATTCCTTTAACAATACCACTGGTGTGAGATAGAGGCTACCATTCATCTTGACTATAGTTGCATTTCTTTATGGTAATTATCCCAAGTTATCCAAACTGATTTGACATGATATGTGGATGCTCTAAAATGATAGCCTTACAACTTTATAGGGAGTAACCTTTCCTTTTCCCTTATTTCTCCATTTAGTACTTCAAGAAGAAGAGGCGGCTCATCCCAGAGAGGACAATATGGAAATATTTTGTTCAGCTCTGTAGTGCCCTAGAGCACATGCATTCACGCAGAGTAATGCACCGTGGTAAACAACCACTCACCAATTTATTCAGCCTCTCCTTTCTCTCCATTTTAAGCCCTCCGTGTTTTCTGATCTCCCAATTTTTCCTACCACTTATTTTATCCTCGGGCCAATGTCCTTGTTCCACCCCAACTGATCATTTATTTCACTGGCTCCTCTTTTTGCTTTATCCACTTTGCTTTCTCTGTTTCCCACAGTCTCTTTTTTTAATTTTATGATTATTATCTGATATGTCAACAGTCAAGAACAATTAACTTTGCACCAATGAAGTGGTAATTTTGTTGAGTTCAGACAGAACTTTCCCCACCTGCACTGGCTGAGTAATTTTGTGGCTTGCCATGACATTGCTTGTGACAAAATGGACTCAGAGCACACTAGAGGGGAGTATCGATACAAATCATGTGGTGCAGTACTGAGGAATAGTGGGGGATGAGAAGAGCTGATTTGATTGGTCATGATTGATGCCAGCCCCTACTACACCTACTGAAAATGTATTCCTCCAAATTCAGCCCCTTTCACGACTGCATTGCCATCGTACCTCTGCTGCGCCATTGCCTCTGGTCGCAAAATTACAAAAACATTGTTACCTCAGTGAGTTTGCACCATGAGCTTGAGGCACCGCCAGCATCTGCGCCTTGATTCATGAAAATAGAGCCCAGGAAGGCAAATATGGGGACATCCTCTTAGCCATAATCCATTCCCCACTTGGCAAAAGTTTAACAGGGCATGGCACAAATACTTCGAGGCCAGGCAAAGTGAGCATATTCATGAACACATACAGGACATGACAGGACATCCAGTCAGGATTTCAGTCATAGGTGGCAATATAATCCATGTCCAAAACTCTTAAGAGAGATTTTCAAACACTATCTTGGAAATTACTGAGGAATGCCTTCTTTACAGTTTTCTGTTACAGTAGTGTATTGTGACAATGTTGAAATCGCATTTGGATAATGCCAAGTGTAAGTGTGTTTTTCTGTGTGTGTGTGTGTGTGTGTGTGTGTGAAACAGATATCAAACCAGCCAATGTGTTCATAACAGCCACAGGGGAAGTAAAGCTGGGTGACCTGGGATTGGGACGCTTCTTTAGCTCCAAAACCACTGCAGCACACTCCTTAGGTAAAACACATACATGCACATGTTCTTTTTTTAAAATACATTTTTAAATACATTTAAATTCTTGTTTATTTGGTAACAATGGTATAAAATATATATGGCTAGGTATACATTTGATAAACAGTGAATTATGTAGTGAGAACACATTACATCATTCACTGATAGTCATATTGTTTTGGACAGTTCTTCAGTCTAAGTATACAGTATATGATTGGTTTTTATGACTCAGGTTCAGATAAATAAGGGATAAATCAACATAAAATGGCATAGTTTTGTAATGATCACTTCAGTGAGAAGAAAAGAGAAGTGCACACATCTCATCTAGAACTTAATACAAGCATAGGATCAAAAAAAAGAGTCCATTGAAAAGGATAAAGAGAAAAGTGAAGAGTCAAATACATCCCTACTTCCTTAAGGCAACAGTATTTTTTATATAATGTTACAGTAAAGGATGGGCCAATATTACAAAACATTAGTGTATCAAGAAGAAGTGTTTCTGTCCAAACCCTCATGGAGCTTAGTGTTGGTGAGTTTTTATTCATAGTTTCTCACAAAGCAAGAAGTATATTTTGCCTTTTCACCTTTGACACTAACTCAATTGTAGATGAGGAGAAACAACTGAATAAAGCCAGTACAATCTTTTTAAGGTCCATTTACTGCTGACTGAAGAAATAGGCTACTGGCCCAGCCCTCTTTAGCTGTGTAAAACCAAAGTGGCCCAAAGCCCTAGAGTCCTCTCTTGATGAGGAAACCACACCCAGTGAAAGTAAAAGTGAAATCAGGTGTTGATTTTATGTGCAAGAGTATAAATTAAACAAATTTCAAAAGTTTTGTGTTGTTCACAACATTTCAGTATAGAATGGCAATAATTAAAATAGATTAATTCAAAGAGGGTTGACATCTTTTCCTCACTTCAGTAAAAGTCACAAAATGATTGCTGAAATCACCGTGTTTTTTAACTTTCTTGCTACAAAGATATAGTAACCAAAGTAAGATTTTGTCCACTTATTTGTCATTTTGTCCCAGTGGGGACACCATACTACATGTCTCCGGAGAGGATCCATGAGAATGGTTACAACTTTAAATCTGACATCTGGTCCTTGGGCTGTCTCCTGTATGAGGTAAGATCATTAATCCTGTTATTATTTACCATTTAAACTCCATAGCAGGAAGCTTCCAAAAGAAGTATATCTTTGAGAGAGAAAGACATTGCAACTGTGGAAATCTGTGGGCACCTGAACTACCTTATTCAACCCTAGTTTTCATGCAAGTGCTGTGGTGGGGATTTTGATTACAAAGGTAATCAAAATATGGGAATGGGAAATATGGGAAAATATGGGAATATGGGTATGGGAAACCTCTTTCAACTATGGGAAATTCATTGGAAAACAAATGCGCAATTCCCTCCAAAATAATGCAAATGTCACCCCTTCTCCAGGCAACAGACCACCATGTAAATAAGAACGACTTAGTCTCTCAAGCCAAATACTTCCGCCTAACAGTCTGTACTTTGGAAGCACTGAAAATCTGAAAATGAGTACCAAAATAAGGCCAGTTTCCAGTGATTTCCTCACTTTCGTATCCCCTGTGCAGATGTGTAAATAACCAACGTAGTCGAAGCCTTGCTAGCTAGCTGCTGAGCATAATTGGAAGTTCAAAAATATATTTTGTCACCATATTATCCATGCCAGCTAGCTGTCTCGGTTGTTTCCGAGGGGAATACATTTTTGTGAATACTGTGTCATGATTGGTTAAATACTCTTCTGGTATGAAGAGTTTTTCCAGTGGAAGATGACCTCGTCCTCTCCTCAAATTTTAATAGGCTGAATTACAGACTTATCTATGGAGCATTCGCAGATTGTGGAAGAGATAGTCGGGCTTGAGAGACTAAGAACAGGCAATACAGCTGCAGAATAAAAACGAAAATAATTCTAACAACGTCCCAGACAAACGTCAAATTGTTAAAGCTTGGCTCAGGTTTGCAAGAAATGAGGGGGTCCACACACAAATGATCAAATTGATTAACTAAATGAAAACCATAACTAGTGTGAGGGTCTGAAGTGTCAGTGGGGTAATGCATATGTGGATCAGTTCCATTTTTTTTTTCCTGAATGCAAACAAAATGTCAACTGCGATGACTAATACACAGGAAATGAATTACCTCAAACAAGATCATCATCAAGAAGACTGGCAAGAAGACTTGCTGCTACACAGCATTTTACACAGTATGCTATTTGGTCCGATTTGGAGGGAAATCTGCTATTTTGCTTTATGAAATGAATAGGAAATGTCTGTACTTTGCAAGTACTACATAACCTTATTTCCATTTCCTCCCTTATGCCTTTTCCTGTTTGCAGAGTGGCTGTTAGTGGGTGGTGACAAGTAGAAACATTGTTTTTGGATCACAAAGAAGAGGGCTTTATCGGAAAAGTGATCTTAGTTTATAACATAAATGCTAAAAACAGCACGTTTTAAGAAATTAAACTGTGTCAGTAAAGCTTACTGTGGTCAGTTTAGATGTGCAGTTAAACAGACTAGCCAAACCATACCGACATCCCTACATGTAGATGCTTGCCACCTCTGCTGCAAGCACAAAAACCCTTATTCATATTTTTGTTTTGTTTTTTTCATTGGAAGGCTCAGTCATTGCTGGCATCTATCCTCAGAGACAATGCCTCTTCAGTCAGATATATGCTGGATATTATCTCTGCGTATGAGAGGTTTTGGCAGGTCAACAGAGACTGAATGACCAGCATTGTGTCTCAGTCTCATTTATTCCATGGTTGCATGATTAGATCCATCACATGGAATGCCAACCACATCCTCTTTCTATCTACCTTTTTCTCTTATTTTCAGCAATCTTTTCCATTGTCATCTTACCTGTTCCTTCATTTCTCACTCTTTGCACCACCCAAGCACAGAGGGAAAAAATCATTACATTTCACTGAAGACAAATTTCATGGATTTTACCCCAAAACACCAACATTACAAGGGCATGGGAGAAAGACAATTATGAAATCGTACTTCAGTTTCTAGTCCTTTTTTGGAATAAAAGAAATAGTATTTAATTTAATAACTGAATTGTTTTATTTTACAAGCAGTCAAAGTCTTTCCACTACCTTTCCATCTATAGATGGCAGCGCTACAGAGTCCATTTTATGGGGACAAGATGAACCTCCTCTCTCTGTGCCAGAAGATTGAGCAGTGTGACTACCCTCCCCTCCCACCTGATCATTACTCTGAGAAGGTACATAAAAAAACTACTTTTTGGCAGAATATAGTGGTATAACACTAACCAGTACTATGTGGTGGGTCTATGAACTGTGTGGAAGTGCAAGGTATGTGATCAATGACTGAGCCAATATGAATGGAATAATTCTGAATTAAAGGATGTTATCTTCACTTATCCAAGAATATCCAACTTTGCAGTATACTTTACAGACAATACCTCAAGTGAGCTGTGGTGATGTGCAGTAGTCAAACTGGAGGTCAGTAGCTGGGCGCTCTGTCTGAGAGTAGGTTGAGGCGATCTCGAGTTGTGGAACTGATTTGGGCAGCACTACTGGAATCTGGATGCTCTGTTGGTGTGGTACTCAGTTGACAAGAAAGTGGGAAGCAATTAGGGTAGATGTAGGCAGTGGGATTGCCGCAATACTCTGCCGCAGAAACACCTTCTTGATGGTTCTCTGGAGCAGGTCCTCCAAGCAGGCTAACACCTGTTCCTAACAGAAAGGAGGGGTGGTGTGAAAAAATTAAATAGCAGCCAATAGGGTTAGTGAAGATGTCCAAACTTGCAGCGAGCATCAGCAAGTGAAGTGAGCGGCGTCATTTTAACTCCATTTCAATGACATATCATGGGTGTACCAAGCCTCTAAAGCACTCCTGTTGGCTGGAAACTGCATAGAACTTCTGCGTTATTCACATTGGAGAGAGTAGAGATGGATGAAAAGAGGCTTGGAAGTAGAAAAGTGTCTACCTCTCTATGATGTTTCCGCTACAAGTTTCAAGCACCTCAACAAAAAAGAGACATGGTTGTAAACTGCATTTTAAAGGAATACTCCAACATTTTGGGCAAAATGCCCTTTTTCCATTTTACACCAGACTGAGACAAGATATTCAATGCCATTTTCACCTCTGTTGGTCCACTGGTTTGGTTGCTATGGGTAGCATTTTGTGTTAGCTTAGCAGAAAGACTTGAAGTCTACGGGTGTCATTAGCCTAGCTCCGTCAAACTGAAAAAATAAAGCTTACAGCAACTCTGAAGCTGTCTTATCTACACAATGTATCATGTATTTGAAATACATGTCTTAGAATTAAAAAAAAAAAGTCGCTTTAGGAGAAGGATAGATGGTAGGAACTATGACTGCTGAACACTTGTATCCTTCCAGACTCTGCTAGATGGCCAAGCTAACACAAAATGCTACCCACAGGAACTGAACTAGTGGACGTACAGGGTTGAAAATGGTATCGAACATCTTGTCTCAGTCTGGGTAAGTCAGAAAAGGGTATTTTCAAGTATTCCTTAAAATTCAAGGAGTAATGCTAGTAGATGCTCACTTATTTTTGTCATGAAAAAAAGGTGGGAAAAGTGTGCAAGGTAAGTAAACTCCCACTCTGCAAGATGACTGTTTTTTGTTTTTGGGACTATGATGCTGTTGGATCCTGTCAGGACACTTTCCAAAGCGAAGTTAACGGGTAATCGGTCACTCGCTTCTGGTGTGGGTTAGGTGTAAGGGTGTGATGTCCTCGAGCAAAAGGGTCCCAGACCAGATAAAGGTGAAAAAAAGGTGATTTTAGTGCCAAAGCCCCCCCATAAAACAAAATGTTTCAATGCAGATGGTTAATCTAAACTCCTTTTTATCACATTATAGCTACGGGACCTGGTAAGCATGTGCATCAATCCAGACCCAGACCAGCGTCCAGACATTGTCTTCGTGCTGCAGATTGCCAAACAGATGCACATGTGGACTGCCAGCACCTGAGCTCCGCTTCTGCTCAAAGCCCGCATTCTGCTGAGTCGGAGGACTTCAAACCACAAGACCACAGCTCTGCCTGGTTTCCCAGTGAAGTGCTTGATTAGTTCTCATCTTGAGATGTTATTACACAGAGGTGATGAGGAAACCGTGGAAAGACTTTGGCACAAAGTGGACTGTAACGTTTTGACTTGAGTGACCACTTATTGTCTTCTGTGGAGGATCTGAAGAGGTGCATCAGTGGTGTAGCAGTCGCTGGAAGTGGAGTTTTTTGTTGTTGTTTTTTTTAAACACAGTGATTCAGGTGGCTGTGTTCATGGCCTCTTCACTGGCCTGAGGTAGAGAGTTGTGTCTCACTATGGGCACAGACTTTTTGAAGCCAAATTTTTGTCATTTCACAGGGGTTGCATTCCAAATTGGTACCCTATGTTTTAGGTAAAGTGTGTTCGGACTAACTCAATGTCCATGTTCCTGGATATAATACCCACACTTATATGCTGTTTTCTTTTAGCTCATTAGTTAACCCATATTTAGAAACATTGTTTTTATATTGCCTAAAATCTTTCTCATACTTTGCATGTTATTGTATGCAGTTTTTTTGTGGCCATAAAGGAATACTCCCAACATTTTGGGCATAATACCCTTTTTCTGACTTACCCATACTGAGACAAGATGTTCAATACCATTTTCACCTCTGTACGTCCATTGGTTCGGCTCCTATGGGCAGCATTTTGTGTTAGCTTAGCACAAAGACTTGAATTCTACAGGAGTCATTAGCTTAACTCCATCAAAGTGAAAAAGTAAACCTTACAGCAACTCTGAAGCTATCCTATTTACACAGTGTATCATGTGTATTTGAAATTCAAGTCATTTCAAGATGGTAGGAATTATAACCACTGAACACATGTATCCTTCTGACTGTGTTCAGCAGTTATAGTTACAACCAACTAACTTCTCCTAAAATGACTCTCCTTTTTAAATAGATTCCAGGACATGCATTTCATTACTGTGTAATAAACATGACACACTGTGTAAATAAGACAGCTGCGGAGTTGCTGTAAGGTTTATTTTTTTCACTTTGACAAAGCTAGGCTAATGACTCCTGTAGACTTAAAGTCTTTATGCTAAACTAACACGAAATGCTACCCATAGGAACCAAACCAGTGGACGTACAGAGGTAAAAATGGTATCATACATCTTGTCTCAGTCTGGTTAAGTGGGAAAAAGGGTATTTTCCCCAAAACATCAGAGTATTGCTTTAAAGTAACAGTTAACTCAAAAATGCCAATCCTATCCTCCATTCTATCATCCATCTTCCTCAATGTGTTTCAGGTGGCACAGGGGACTAGATAATGACAAAATTTTCATTTTTGGGTGAACTTTTCCTTTAAGAAGGAAAGCAAAGTATTCAGTCAGTATTAAAAGGACCACAATGTTTTAAAAGAGGAACCTTGAACTTGACCATCATCGATGTAGCTGGAAAACCTTTTAAATGCCATAATATTTTGAAACAGAAAATCTTTGGCAAATACATTCAACAAACCAGCATGCTAGATTTAGCTAAAATGTGTATGTGACCCATATTGCTACACGTAGCTATCTCCCATGGTGGTGGGTGTTGCTTAATGTTTGTTCTGTCCATATGTCCACTTATGATGTTATGTAGACTGTTGAATTCATATTGGCAAGTGTAAACAAGTTTTTACTGTGAAACTAAACAATATTGAAATGAGACGGTAACGTCAGCACTATTTCAACAGTACTAAACAAGAAAAAAGAACGTATCTGTGGTGCTTATCTGATGGCACAGTGCCTTACTACACAGCATATCTGAACATTAACATAATAAAAATGGTATGTGACAATTATATTCCATTTTACTGACAAAACCAAAGTTTAAGGCAAATGGATTATATGCACAGGAAGGGGGAAAGACACAGGACACATTTGAGGACACATTTAGTTTAGACCAATCTGCAAAAAACATCAGTATTAATCAACTGCCTTGTACAAATAACTAGAGCTAGAGCTTGACTCCAAAGTATTGTGCCATTATATCATTACCAAATGTACTACGTTAATAAAATGGACTTGGGTGATTTGTGTAAAAATGTTCAGATGTTTTTTATTTGCATTTGTAATGTAAGGAAGGCCAAACATGAAAACAAAACAAAAAAGAGAGAGGGATAAAGAGTCATAGCAGAATTTTGATGAGTAAAATCAATAAACAAAACCTTTGATCTTTGTGTTTTACTACTTTTTCTGTGTTTTACTACTTTACTAAGTTTGAAAAGTCACTAAGTCACCGGTAGGTTCCTGGTTCGATTCCTGGCTCCTCCAGAGAGCGTGTTGAAGTGTCCTTGAGCGAGACACTGAACCCCTAACTGCTCCTGATGAGCTGGTTGGCGCCTTGCATGGCAGCCCCCGTGTGTGTGAATGTGTGTGTGAATGGGTGAATGTGAGGCAGACATTGTAAGGCGCTTTGAGTGGTTGGTAGATTAGAAAAGCGCTATATAAATGCAGTCCATTTACCTTTTACTAAAATTTCAATTTTAGAGTATTTGTGTATTTTGTGTAGAGTAGTGTACAGCAAAATATGTAATACTGTGGCATCAATTTGTTGACACATTTGAAATTGAAATACACATCTTGGAATGTAAAAACAAATAGTTATTTTAGAAGAACTTAGATGGTAGGAACTATAACCGCTGAACACATGTATCCTTCTGTCTGTGTTCAGCGGTTACAGTTCCTGCCTTGCTCAAAATTTTGGAGTATTCCTTCAGGATTTTGCATTTTTTTTTAGCAATGTAATAGTTGCATTCCTTTTCTCTAAATTATTTCAAACAGCAATATCCATGCCATACAGTTAATCCTGAAGAATAACAAAGGATAGCTCCAGGGAGGTGAAAATTAAAAGAAAAGCAACATGAAGTGTTTAAGTAAGGTGCTGAACAGATTCAGTTCACCTTGGCATAGATTCTACAAGTGTGTAAACTCTATTGGATGAATGGAGTATCATTCTCCGAAAAGATATTCCTGGTTAGGAAAACTGACAGGAATTTTTGCAAACTATTGTATTCAAAGCCAGGGTAACATGAGTAGCCTTTTTCAAGCCCAATTCCGTAAAAACATGACAGAATGGTGGAAAAATCATTCAGATTTCAGCAAGGGCAGAAGTTTGGTTTTCTAGATTGGTAGGGACAATACAAAACAATAATAATAATAATATAACTAAGTTAATACCAAAATAGGTACTATTTAATAGGTAGACTATGGATGCATTACATTTAAATTGATAATTTACAATTAATCCATAATATCTTATGTAATCAGTATAATTTTAAGACCTGGACCTCACCTGAAGCCCTGAAGGTCAAGCAGCTGCTTCTCCCTCAACCTGCTCTACAGCATCTTTAGGCCTACTTGATTTCTCCTGTGTGTAATAAAATCCTGCACTGAAGAAAAAGATTAAAAACATATGGTTAAACTGGGGGTCCCATTTATTTTTGAGGGAAATTTTAAATATTGAGCAGACAGGATCTTATGAAACAACTTGTTCTGATGTAAGCACCTCCTAACCCCCAGAAAACATCAAAAAATAAAACTCATGATGAAATGTGTTGACTTCCAAAGGTTATATTCGCTGAACATCATGAGACTAACTTTAATGCTGATGTTTTCCTATAATTCAACACTATAATTCATAATTAGGACCTCACCTGAAGCTCTGATGCACCTGTATCCTCAGCAGCTTGCTCTGTTTCTCTAGCCTGCTGCTGTTTCCTGCACACAAAATAATTCATTAATAACAGAACCTTCAGACTGAAATTCTAGTCTGAAATTCAATTCATAATTTGAAATATCCACCTGTTTTATGTTTACTGCTAGCAACCCGACTACTAGCCAACATGTCACAGAAGCCAGGTTTAGTTTGCTGGTTGAAACTTGCGAACATGATTAACTAACATTAGTTGACATCATTTTTCACTAAAAAGAGCTGTTTGGTAGCTAGCAAGTTTTCACTTTAAATCAACGTGGCTAACTGTTTCTGGCTAGTTAGTTTGATCACTTGCGCTCTGGATGGTAAAAAAGCTTCTTATGTCCCCTCTCTCTATTTGGTGGCATGACAGGCCTGTCTACAAATAGAAAACGAGTCGGCATGGACAAAATGACGTGTGTGTTGAACAGTGCAGGCCAAAGAGAAAAGGAAAGACAAAAAATATCTCCTCCTGTGCTTGAGGTATGGACTGACAGCCCTAAAAACTCACCAGTGCGTTGTCAGCACATCACCAGGCCTCTCTCTCCTCTGGGCCTGCATGCAGCAACATTTACACTTGACCTTTAGCCTTCAGATAGCCCCTCCCTTTCAACCAATCAAATGCTAGAATGCGTAAATTGGTTGTCTTGGAG
>OMKZ01017777.1:0-17234 GCA_900302535.1 Neoniphon sammara | reverse complement strand
CTCTGCTCACCTCCATGGGGAATCTGCGTCCGTTAACTGTGTGCTCTGAGCCGGGATGGCGAGCCGCGTCTCCCCAGTGGAAGTGGAGCCCAAGAGATGAGTAGGTTCCCCCGAGACCCCCTCCGCTCACCTCAACCATGTCTTCATTTAATCCACATGTCACTTGGGGGCAAATAAAATGCTATTGTTTGAATAGATCACCCATTAGCTGCCATTTGTCTGAATGTCTTAAATTCTGTTTTGAGTGTTACTGTTTTAGGATGTTTAAATTCACCTGAATGGCCGTTGTTTGTCAGAGAGCCCAGGGTATTCTGGGAGTCGATGTTTTTGATAGTAAAGGGGGTTGAAGCGAGGTCTGTGTTGATCTTTGTGAATCTGGTGGCGATGTCAATGGGAGATTGTCTTTGCCCACCACAGTAAGTATCGCTCATATCCTTCCAGTGGCTCGGGCTGCTCTCTGGGATTAGGAGAAGAGAGCACAAAGGTCAATCACAGACCAAAATCAAAGAGTCATTCAAAACAATTCATTGTATAATTATTGTCCAAAGTTCAGAATTGCATAATCAGGTCATCCCCAATGTCACATGACATCAAAATTGCACTGTGTAAAGCCAGCCTCACTTATTCTCCTTCAACTTCTATGAAAGCTAAATAACCCTCAGTGATAACAATGACTGCTGCCATTTACAAAATAATGGATGACAAGTGCTCTCACTTACCACAGCCATGATAACACCAGCCACCACCTGTGAAGACAAAGTATCACTGAATTGATAAGGTAGAACTCCAAAGAACATGAAAAGAATCCAATATTGTTCTTTATTTATTAAATAAGAAGATAAGTTTGCTGATTCAGCTAGCTCATGTTTAACCCTATCATAATGCTGTAAGGACAGTGTGATCAACTCTTGCGATAAATTCATAATCAATAAATAATTCATCCTGTAGCTACTGTATTCATAAGTTTCATACATTAATAATATCTTATAATAATATCCTAAACCTTTTTCTTCTAATCCCTGACAGTACAATGCAAGGCTTGTTAGCACACACTGGATCCATTTTAAATAGATGCTCTACACAGATATTAGGTGTTTACAAGTGTGTATTTTTAAATCAGTGTATTAAATTAACTTATTAGCTAGCTAAGATACATCATATCTTCCCTGTTTTTATGAACCATGAGTGTTGAATTATTTCGTTAAATGGTATTATTATATATATATAAAAAATTATACCACTGGAGCCTTACTCCAAAATTACAAAAAAAATAAAAAATAAAAAATAAAAAATCTAACTATTGTCGGTTGTTTTAAGCTAACTGATTCTCTTTAACTTATGTCCTAATGTAGCTAAATTTTGATAGATATTCATCTCATATTTTATTTTTGGCTTATAAATATAGCAAAAAATAAATATATATACAAATATAGCTGGCTACTGTTATGTCATTTGCACTTTGGAAGGGAATTCATTAATTAACATTACATTAAAGCTAACAATCTTTGAGACGATGAAGTTTCGCCTTAACGTTAACGTTACTCACCTGCTGTAGCAGCAAATCTTACCAAGCACAGACACAGCAGAGCAGAGGGGAGAAACATTGCAGAAAATATTAGTTCAAATATAAAGCATAAAACATAACCTAATATTATCAGCTGCTTGGTTAGTTTGAGTTTGACAGTTGATTTTGCGTTTTAAATCAATTCCAAATGAAATCAAATCAAGTTATTTTTGCCAGGCAACGCATCCTGGGCCTGGATATGGAATCACATTATCAGGTTACATCCAATTCTGTTTCTATGGTTACCACTTGAAATTCAGGCTAATCACATTCACAATAATATCATTGTGTTATTATTGTATTAATAATAAACTTCACTTATGTAGCATTTATCTAAGAAAAGATTTCGTTAGGGGATTTACAAACAGCAGGAATAAGCAAGGGGAATGCAAATGCTACAATGGTCCAAAATAATAATATAACTTAGGAAATAAGAAAAAGACACAAAGAATAACAAAATTAAACATTTACATTAAAGCCAGTATAAAGGTGACACAAGATACTGATTTGGCTGACCTGAGCTCTTTGGACAGATCTGGAGGCCCAGATGGCAAAGACGTGGATATGTAGGCTATGTGCATGTCCATGTAATACGTAGTCTTAAGGATGTGGCAATGGGAGCAGTTAGGCTCTGCAATACACTGAAAACAACAATTTACCAGTGGAACATCCCCAGAATACTCATATATGATCACCATTTATGTTACATTCAGGCCATTAACAAAATCTAACTGAAAGTGTCCGCAAAAGTCTTTTTCCAGTAAGATATTATTTCATTAGAACATTTATTTCAACATAATAAATGGCCTATGCGTGTGATATCTATAAAATAAAGTAAATTTGGAAGGGATAGTAGAAATATTTTTGAATTAATTGTAATTTCTCATGGCTTATTCTCCATCAATTCCAACTCTTCCCCGAATCAATTATTTTTTTAAAAACTGGTCGATAGGATTTAATACATTGTCATTGATGAAGGACTTTTTCCCAAGTATTAAAAAAACATCATTTCTCGGGCTACTTATAACACGTCGTTTTGTTTTGTACTCCTGTCCACTTGGTGGCGTGGTAAACACAACTCCATAATTTCCCAGAAGCTATAAAAAACTAAAGAAGAGGAAGGACATACTTCCATAAGAACAACAAGCCTATGTGAAACTTCTGTTTACTCCCCTCACTTCCTCACACTGAAGATAATTTACGGGATCCTGTGGAAAAGTAACGCATGCACTGCATTTTATTTCACTAGCGCGCAATAATGGCTTTTGCTCTTCCGGTTTGGTTTGCGGTTCAAAATGAGCTGATCGGGAACAGCGGAGCTGAGGGAGCATCGCCGGGTTTTTTCGATGATTTCGACGACGAAGCTTTGTTTAAGACCTTCCACCTCACCAGACCTTGTATCACTTTCATCGCAGACAACATCCGCCTCCGCATGAAGAGACACCCCAAAAAGCCAGAGGTGCCCGTGGATGCGATGGTGATGGTTGCACTGAACTATTACGCACTGGGGGTCTCCTCGGTCGCAGTCCTGCAAAGAGCAGGCATCAGCCATGCAGACTGCCCCGAGGTTATCTGCACAGTCTCCAGAGTTATTGCAAGCATGGGCGATCAGTTCATTTCCTTCCCAATCACTCGGGACGCCCGAGCTAACGTTGCCTACAAGATAGAGAAACACTGTGGGATCCCGAGGGTACTGGGCGTCGTCTCCGCTGCCCACTTTAAAATCAGAGCCTCTCCTTACGAGAAGGACGCTTTCCGGTCTTTTCTCAACACCCTGGATTACACATCAGTTATGACCCAAATCATATGTGACTGCGACGGCAACATACTGAGTGCTGAAAAGTGTTGTGTGGGCAGTACAACTGAACAAGAACTGTGGGACTCCTCTTTTAAAGGAAGGGAGATGGAGGAAGAAATGCATGGACAGTACTGGGTTGCTGGTAGGTTAGAGGATGCTGCTGGAAGAATGGATGCAAACCCTAACTTGGAAGCATAATTGATAAGCCCTATTTAAAAAAGTCTGTGCATTAGACCATTTACATAAAGAATGGTGACTCCTGGATGGAGTTTCATACTGTGAAAAGTGTCTTTGCTCTTGCCAGTTTGACCAGATGTTAAGTAGGATGTGGAGGAAAGCTCTAAACACACTGCACTGCAGGGAAGATTGAACAACAAAAGATAAAGAAAGCTATCCTTCTATTGCATCAAATGCATGTTTGGCAATCTGTCAGCCTGGAAAGCCTTATTCTCCTTTATTTCACTACTCTATGTCATGATAGTGTCTTTGTTTAATGTTCTTGCTTCTCCGTTTTGCTATCTTGCTTTGCATGCTGTATTAATTGCAGTCTCCTATTTATCTTTTCAAGGTGGGAAAGGCTACAGCTTGAGCAACCACATATTGACTGCTGTGTCCCAACCAGCAAACAACAAGGAGATCGCCTTCAATCAGGCCCATGCTAAGATCCTCGCTGTCATGTGGACGACACTGGTTTCCATCAAGAGCCGCTTCAGGTGCTTATTGCAGCTCGGTTTTGCACAAGTAACTGCTTTAAACAAACAGGCCAACATCATCAAAGCATGCTGTGTCCTGCACAACATCGCCAAGAAGTTCTCAGTTCCCTCTCCGAGTTTGGCTGGTAAATTTGAGCCTGTGCACCCAGGGAAGCAGCATCAGACACCAGCAGTGGAGATCAAGCCCGAGACCCTGAAAGCCAGACAGGACCTCATCAATGCTATATTCTCTGCTGTCTCCAGTAGCCAAGACCCACTCACTGGTGATAACACTGTGGAGGATATATGAAGAGAGCGGGCAGGCTCTCTGCATTGTTTCCTTAAGTTTCTTTAGACACAAAGCAAGCAGAGAGGACCAAACATTGCAATAGATAAAGGTCAAGCATTGGAATTGAACTAAGGCCTCAATGTGTGACATTCATACCTTGTTTTGAGGTAAGCTGCTGTCTTTGAGCCAGCCTGACCCTAATGTGTGAAAAGAGGCAGGTAACTGTATCAACACAGTGAATTTTGCATCATGTTTAAAGGCTTTGTTGAAATAAGCTCATTTATTTTGTCAAAAAAAAAGTTTTTTTGTTGTACAAACTGCACGACATTTAGTTAGATCTACATTTTTCATTTTAAATAAATGTATTTTCTAAAACATTCCTCAGTCACTTGGAGTGTAGTTCCTACACAGTGAATAATTGAAATGGTAAGCATCTTCTGACAAGTAAGAAGGAAAGTCAAAGTCAAAGTCAAAATAGGATCTAAAGTGCATTGCAAGTCCTGAGCAAGTACATACAGTATATCATCTTAATATTTTCATTTTTACATACAGTTCATAACAATATTTATCATACAGAACCCAGAAGTAGTATTTTCTCAAGAAGGTGCAAATCTGAATGCAGAGTCCACAATCTCGTTTACCACTTCAGTTATTTTGTGAACGAAACTCTTGCAGTGCAGTTGCATTGGCATATATCATGTCTGAATTCTCATACAGGTTCTCTTCAATCTTCTGCTTTGGCTTCAGAGAGTTCATGATGCACTGGTGCAGGAAGATGTACTGGGACTGAAAATAGATAGAACAGAGTTACTGCTGTCCTTTGACAAACGTAACTTATGAGTTGAGTGTGTTGACATGCACACAGTATTTTCTCACTCATACTTTATATCCTAATTAAGGCGTTATTAAGGATGAAAAGTTTCCTGCATCAGTCGCAAAATAGGCGCAAAATAACCCTGTATGCAGGAGTATTCTGCATGTCGCCATGGAAACAGAGCAAACAGGATAGGTGTGTACATGCCTCGGGTACTCTGGTTAACATTTGCATGGCCCAGCTGTGCCAGTATTATTGTGCTGTTTGAATTTCTCATAATTAGAATAAGAACAAATCTCAACTATCAGACAGTTTATGGTGTTGAGATGAGACGACTCAAAAATGGAGCACTTCTGCATCCCTAAGAAGAAGAAAGTGCATGTCAACACACTCCTTGGTGCAGTGGGACCCAGGGATGTCACAAGAATCAATGCCAATGTACCAAATCAATAACAAAATTCTGATAATAACACTAGTGTCTTTAGAAAGTTGGTAGTATGGATGCAACTTGACACCTCACTCTGAACTCAGCGTTCTTATTCTAATGTTGCCTTGGCCTGTATGTTTAAATACTTGAAACACTAATAAGTTGCAGTCATGTTTCAAAATAAGAAAAGATAATCCAGACCACCATGTTCATTGTTACAGCAGGATATTTCACTTCCTCTAATATGAAATGAATATTTTGTTGGGCTGCTGTGTTTTCTATTTGAAGGCTACAGACAGATGTTGCAGTGCTTATGCAGATGTAGCCTATATGTCTACAAAAGTTTGTTTACTTGTTAATTTTTATTCAAGTTTTTAAATAAAGGATTTTGTATTGAATGGGATTTCTGTTGTTGCTGTGGTATTGTCTCAGGTATCAAGAATCGTGGAATTTCCCCGGTATTTCTATCAACTGCTAAACTTCTAGTATTGTGACATCCCTAGTGGGACCAACAGTGCTGTGACTGAAAGCAGAAGATCATAGTTACTGCAGGAATGCAAAGTTCATGTAATAGTTACTCCCTGAAGAGAAGAGATGGCCAGTCTCGGGGAAATATGAAGTGAAAAATACAAATAACTTGATGTATCATGTCAAGGTCCAACCTCAGTTTACCACAAAAAGGAGAACTGCCCTGTTTAACTCTGAAATTCTTTTGACTGTAACGGATGCTGACCCATAAAGGCATATTTTACAAAGGCTGTCAGCACTCAAAAATTAGTATACAACTTTTTATTTCACACAGCAGCAGACAAAACAAAAGTTTCAGCCCTTGGCTTTACTCAGTGTTGAAATGCGTGCATTTTGTCTGCCTATCTATCAGTTCAGAAATGGCACAACATTTATCCCCATGTTTCTGAACTGCTGGCTTTCTTTACCTTAATATAATGGGACTGATGACTTTTATTTACTCTCAAGATTACTGAGCTATAGACCTTTTCACAGCAGCCATTTTGACATGAAATAGTAAGGCAAGCACAGGTGTTACTAATGACATTAACGAAGATTCTGTTCCATTTAGATCTAACAGAGCCAGGGTCCTGCTATTGTTCATGCTGGCTCACTGGAACGACTCTGCTACACTTAAATGGAGCAGAACCCTAATTAATGTCATTAGGAACACCTGTGCTTGCCCTACGATTTCATGTCAAAATGGCTGCTGTGAGAAAGGTCTATAAATTCCTGCTAAATTCATTAACATATAAGCAAAGCAGTGGTGCCTCAGCCTGTAAAACATTTACCTCTGTCTGCACCATGAGTGGTCGTCTCAGTCTCATTGTGTGCACAAAGGCAGCGATGCCCACGGCCCTTTCTCTTTCCAGCTGCTGGAGCAGCACATCCAGGGCGATGATGGTGCCTGTCCTCCCCACACCAGCACTAACAGGCACAGAGGAAACACAGCAAAAGGAGGCAGTTAGTGCCCAGGTATGATAACAACATTAAGTTTAAGGTTTCTGTATAAATGTCCTTATTCTGCTTTCATTTGGGACAGAAGACAGAGCTCTAAGTTCATCTATGGCTGCAAAAAAGTGTGAGTGACCAAGTGACAATGACAGACACCTGCTTTTTCTGAGGGCCTTCGAACTCACCCCCTGATGATAAATGAAAGCCAGTTAACAAAGCTAACATTTAATGCATTTTTTTAAACATTCGATTGCCCTAAGCTAGTCATACTGACCAAAGCTCTTGGTCCCTTCTGGGTTTCATTCTATCAGGGGCCACCCCATGTCAAAAATCTCTGCACTCATGGTACTGTAATGTGCACTGCATAAAAGCAGCAAGCAGATGACATGCTACTTTCCCTGGAGTCCAGAATGGGAGCCGCTCTTGCACCATACCTGCAGTGGACCACAGTGGGAGCCTCCCCGGCTTCGTTCTCCATGTGCTGTCTCACCAGCCCTCTGAACTCGATCAGGGCCTCGGTGCCCTCTGGGACTCCATGATCAGGCCAGGCGGTGAAGTGGAAGTGTTTAACTGTGCGCTCCTCTGAGGTTTGCCTCTGTGAAAAAGATTCCCATAGAGGAATTTAAATCAGTCCCTGTCCTCGTCATTATATACAGCACATCACCTATAAAGGCTAATAACTTTAACTGCTTCTACGGCAAAGGTATTATAATCTTCCTAATGATATGCAGCAATTTATGTGAAGTTTTGTACATTTTTAACCCCAAATTCCCTCAATGTCCAGTTGGGCTGCGTCTGCTCAGATCTGATGGTGACCAACAGGTCTCCATAAAGACAGGGAGTGTAGTCCAGAGGCCAGTATTGTTCACACTTGGTCTAGGAAAAGCAGACATTGAAAAGGTCATAAGAACATTAATGTTTAGTATAATTTTGCTTTTGGCTTTGTAAGTTGCATCTGATGTCATGAGGAATACAATGTAAGAGAGTGAAAGTTTTGAGTTCCTCTATTGGTGGACAAACAACTCCACAATCAACAAAAATAACCGTCATTGTAAAATCAACAGTGTAGTATTTGCTGTGTACACAGTGGGACGCTTGCAACGATTGTCTGAAATGCCTTTATGATACAGAGGCAAATGATTTACAGTAGATCACTGAGGTTTTGTTTCTACTTCCTTAAAAATGTAGCCATCTGTGTACCACCCCAGAAGACTCACCCGTCCACCCTCAACGCAGTTGGTAACCATGACAACACCCTTTACTTTTTGCTCCCAGATCATCCTCCAGAAGTCATTGACGGTGGAGGGCAGAGGACCCTGAGAAGCGATGTACTGACTGTTGCCGCTGTAACCCTGACAACCAAGAGTCAAAATGATCAATGTGAACATTGCTCTACGTCAAGACAGCTCAATTTGAAATATAACAGCAGTTTGTAGTCATAAAAAAATCAGAAAGTTATTGAATTGCTCTTCATAATGTTGGACTTTACAGGAATGTGTGTTGACAGAGCTATAAACAGGTATTTATTGGCAACTGCCCAGAGGACAATGGTTTAATCTTATCAAATGGGTGCTGTCTTACTTAATGACTCTCTTTGTAGAGACAATGGAGTCAATGTCCAGCCCACACTGGTTACTGCATACAGAAAGACTTTTGTGGCATGTGTGTGGTATACATTAAAAATACTTACTGGCATGTAATTGGCGTTAATGTAGTCAGAGTTCTCAGTGTCATCTACTGTTGTTAGTTTTACCCGAGACCAGTCATCTAGGACAAAAAAAAAAAATAAACAGTGTTTGGTTTAGTCACAGATCACCACATCAAAGTGAGCGCAGCTGTAAAAGTAAGCCTAGAGTTCAAAATTAATTGTGGTCGCAACCATAACTACAGCACAGCACCAGATCTGCTCTGATAGAAAATGACTAGTCACTACAGATAAGATAAGGTGAAGACCTCATGGCCTACAGCTGCTGATAAAACGAGGGGAGAAGCAGTCAGTGGACAGACTTACATGGCAAGACGTTGGTGAATCGATTCTTAGTTTTGTTCTCTGGGATAGCAGCTGCCTTCCTCGTCTGCTCTGTGCCAACAGGGATGAAATCCTGCAAAAAAAAAATGTCACATGACTTGGCATGTGATTAAGATACAAATAAAGAAAACAAATAAAGCAATACCACAGCTACAGTCTAGGAATTATTTACAAAGTCTAAGAATACTTTCGCTTTTTGTGCCATCCAACCACAGAGACAGCCTGTGTTACATTGTCATTTTGGTTACCTCATATTCCTCGCTGAAACCTCTGTTCTGATCTGCGCTCATTTGGTAGAAGTGGTCTGGGAAAAGATTCACTGGAATGGCTCTGGAAAAATACAGCGGCAAATTAGACTTTGTGTCACTACGTCTATTCCAATTGTATCATCTGCTTTTTTGCTTTTTGGTGTTAATGAACAAATTGTGAGAATTTGAGAGTGGTGTTTACTAAATGATATGTGTACATACTTGTATTTTTCACTGGATAGTTTGGTACCACGAGCGAATGAGTTTTTCCTGCTGTGGGAGGGAAGCAAAGAGGGATCACTGATTGACTTAATACAGTTCAGGGAGATGTTACTTATAGGGGTATAAATACTTAATGGGTTGTTACTGAGGCAACACGAACCTGAAAACAAGTGGTCTCCGACGCCAAATAAAGAAAGCCACACAAACCAGGAGGAGAAAGAGCAGCACTCCGAGTACAGCTCCTGCAATGACGCCTACAAGAATAGAACCTGGCTTAAGTGCTGTGTAGCATTGATACTCAACAGTGTGGTAAGCCCTATTCACAGTCATGTTATATTTATTGTCCCATCAGAAGAAACTTTGGGTTGCAGACAGGGTTAAAACACAGAACCACATTTAAAAAAAACAACAAAGTACTCACAACACTCAAAAAACAAAACCATACAGGTAATGGCAAACTTCAAAACAAAAAGGAAAAAGCAGTAATGCTGAAATTCTATGTCAATAAATTTACTCTCACTCACCCCTTGGATCAGTTTGACAGTCAAAACTGTAGGATTTACTCCTCAAGGTCCCAGACAGGGACGCCACAGACACCTGGTACACCTTTGCAGGTTCAAATCCAGATATATGGGTCTCTAGTTCGCCATTTTCACCAACTCTATGAGTATTCCCCGACACGTTCACCTCCACAACAGTCCACATGCCATTCGGTTGATTCCAGCGAACTAAAATTGAATAACCACCTCCCCAGTAGTCACAGTAAGCTTCTAAAACTGGAGGAACTGGTTAAAACAAATGGGAAAATGTATTTACAGAAAGAATTCACAAAGGTGCTGAACAGTTTTGATCAGTCACTGTCATATCATTGTTTTATGACCCATAAAACATATATTTCTCAGTCTTTGATTCTGAATTAAAGCACTGTACAAATCTACTCATCATATCACCCCAAGCAATGCACATAAGACCATCTTAATACTTTAAAACAAAGACTGAGAAATGCAGTAATAGTATTTAATTATTTTTTGTGGCAAATTAAGACAAATGTTTAGTTAATGTGATAAGTGGACTTACAAATTGTTAGATTGTGTTGGCACTGTAGAAAGGTTTCTGAGTTACTTTCATAGTAAAGAGACACATTATAGGTGGCACCAGGGTACAGGCCATTAAAAGACACATTTCTGCCTCCAGGACTGACATGACCTCCAGATCCATTTGTGGCTGTTGCATTTGAGAACAAACCCTCGACCGTTCCTTGGATTGACGAGTCAGTAACATTCCAGGCTACGTCTGCACAGTTTATTGCTGAAAGGAATTAAAAAAAAATAAATGCACAAGTAAGTAAAATTAAACAAATCGTCATCTGTCAATTTTAGCATTTGATTCTAGTGGAAAAGCACTAAAATGACCGACCCGAACACAGCTTATGAAAAACATCATTTGACAACAGTTTTTGAGATTTGTCGAAGAAAGCAAGCCTGTATACTTGTTAGTGTGGTGCCCGTATAGGCAGCACTTTGGACGTTGTGGAACACACTGAACAGGCTGAACGGGTACTCTGTTCCGGCATGGAGAGATGAGACTGGGAATGTCACCCGATCTGAAGGGGAATTTATGGGTTCAGTTTTCCCATTTATTTCAAGCAAGTATTCTCTGACTCCATGCACCCTCTCCCACTGCAGGGTTACACTGGTCACGCCGCGTTCAGTCACGCTGACCGCATGCACTTTCGCAGGAGCTGAAGAAAAGAAAAGAAGGCTTCTGTCACTACCTTTCAAAGACTGTCAAACTTTAAATTGAGTATTTGCACGGTAACACATAGTAAATCAGCGTGGATGTTTGCTGAGCCTCCTTAAGACTTTTTGAGTCTTTTAAGTTGTCACAAATATGTGTGTAATGACACGTGAAAGACTTCCTTATAACTGTAAAATTTAAGCAATTTATAAAGCATGCATTTAAAATTGTTCACTTTAAAGATGAACTATTGATGTTATGTCTTTGCCAATGAGGTAGTTTAACCAAACCTTAAAGAACGTTAATATTGAAGTTGTACTTTTTAATTTCCACTCCATTGATTAAACATATATAAATACATAAGGGAGGCAGTAAATACATTTTTAGCCAATGTTGTAAAATTCATAAGAGAAAACCAACCAAAATATCTTACCGGTGACTGCATTGATGTGTTTTCCACTGCTTCTGATATTTTTAAACAAAGTGAAGAGAGTGAACGTATATAGAGTCCCATGTGTGAGTTGTGAGATTTTGTGCGTCACAGTTTCATTTTCCCCTGATGCAAAGATGTCTGTCTCTTTTCCACCGTACACAAGTGTATAGTTGAGGATGTTGTCGACTTTACTCCACTGCAGAGTTATGCTGGTCTCAGTTTGCTGAGCTGATCTGAAATCTTCTGCGTTGCGAGGAGCTAGAATACAAAGGCAAAATTAGTCCTCCCATGTCCATTATATTATCATCGCTTTATTAGCTGTTGTACCTTTTGTCGTACTCAACTGAAGAATAGGGCCAAGCAGTTTGCAATTCATTAACACACCAAAACAAAAATACCTTGTTCCTCATGTCTCTGTTATAATCACCTACCAGTGACAGCTTTAAACGTGTATCCAAAGCTGTTGACTCCCCCAAACACAGTGAAGAGGGTGAACTCATATTCATTCGCATCAGTAAGAAAAGAGACCACGTGTTCAACTGCTGTTGCCCCGTCAGTTGCATTGGCGTCCTCCACAGTGATGATGCCATTCTTAACATACTGTAGCTTGTATGTTGTGGTGTTTTTAACTTTATCCCACCGCAGAGCTATATAGGTTTCACTTTGTCTCGTGACTGTCACGTTCTCTACATTTTTAGGAGCTGATAGGGAAATAGAATGGATAGTCTTCGTTAGAGAACACACAGCTACAGTGGGGGAACATGTATGTAATTTGTTGAATATTTGCATACCAAAAACAGGAAACAAAAGATTCTATAGGGATATTTTATAATAACCTACTTGTGACAGCTGTAAATTTGTGTCCAACGCTTTTGATTCCCTCAAACACAGTGAAGAGGGTGAACTCATATTCAGTCATATCAGTAAGAGAAGAGACCACATGTTGAACTTGTGGTGTTGCATCAGTTGCATTGGCGTCCTCCTCAGTGATGATGCCATTCCTATCATACTGTAGCCTGTATGTTTGGATGTTATCAACTTTAGCCCACCGCAGAGTTATACTGGTCTTATTTTGGTCTACCACCGTCACTTTCTGAACATCTTCAGGAGCTGAGAGAGAAAAGAGTCAACAGTTTTCAATAGAGAACACACAATTATAGTGGAGAACAGGTCATTTTTTTAAAAAAAAAAGTTCTTTACAAATCAGTACTTTAATTCCCTTGCAACATCTTTAACAGTTAATATAATTTGTTCACTGAAACACTCTAAATAGTTTGTTGATGCAGGCTTCTGTTGATGCTCTTGTAGTTGGGAATCAGTTGCCCCTCTAGTTCATCAGTTACTACATGACATGAAAATCACCAAAATATCTTACCGGTGACTGCACTGATGCTCACTCCGCTGCTTCTGACATTTTGAAACAAAGTGAAGAGGGTGAAATTATATGGAGTCCCATGTGTGAGTTCTGAGATTGTGTGTGTCACAGGTTCATTTTCCTCTGATGCAGTGATGTTTGTCTCCTCTCCACCATGCACAAGTGTATAGTTGAGGATGTTGTTGACTTTATTCCACTGCAGAGTTATACTGGTCTCATTTTGCCCAGTTGATTTGAAATCTTCTGCGTTGCGAGGAGCTAGGATTATAAAGAGAAAATGAGTCCTCCTGTGGCTTTGTGATACCATGTCCTTCCTAAAGCTAGAGTGGCAATCCCTTTTAACATTTTTTTAACTCTTCTCAATCTTTGTCCCAATTACCCCCCACCCCCTTTTTTATTGTTTTGTCTTCCTGTAGTTCATGTATCTGTTATATTTAGTTATTTTACTAATGTACTCATCTCTACACTCATTCTGTTTAGTTTTGGCTCTGTCAGCTTGAACTATGAATAGCATGAAAACTTTTTCAACAATGGCAGAGAGATTTTTTCCCCCCTCGCTCTGTTTTGATCCATTACGATGTACAGCACTTTGTTTATGATATTATTATGTTGCTGTTTTAATTGTGATTATTGTTAAAATTTCTTAATAAAAATATTAAACCAAAAAAGAAAATCAGTCCTCCCATATCCATGAGATCATCATGGCTTTATTAGCTGTTGTACCTTTTGTTTTAAACAGCTGAGGAATGGGGCGAATTATATCATCAAGTATAGGTGCAGATAAAAAAAAAAAAAAAGATTCTAAAGAGATATTTAATAGTAACCTACCAGTGACAGCTCTAAATGTGTATCCAGTGCTGTTGACTCCCTCAAACACAGTGAAGAGGGTGAACTCATATTCAGTCGCACCAGTAAGAGAAGAGACCACATGTCTGACCACTGTTGCCCCGTCAGTTGCATTGGCGTCCTCCACAGTGATGATGCCATTGCTTTCATACTGCAGCTTGTATGTTCGGATGCTTTTAACTTTATCCCACTGCAGAGTTATACTGTTCTCATTTTGCTCTGCCACCGTCACTTCATTAACATCTTCAGGAGCTGTAACAGAAAAGATTCAACAGTCCTCATTAGAAGACACACAGTGGAGAGGGGACGCAATATCCCTACACAGTTTTTAGTTTTTAGTATTTTGTGCTACTTTTTACAAATCAATAGTTTTACTCCCTTCTGACATTTGCTCACTGAGCTTGTTGATAACA
Source organism: Neoniphon sammara (assembly GCA_900302535.1). NCBI lineage: Eukaryota > Metazoa > Chordata > Actinopteri > Holocentriformes > Holocentridae > Neoniphon > Neoniphon sammara. Next base: position 2,886 of record OMKZ01017777.1, on the reverse strand, counting down.
GGCTTTGTCGATGCTGTTGTTGTTGGGATTCAGTTATACTTCTGGTTTGTCATAACTACATGAGATCAAAACCACCCATTATGTCCATGATCTCACCATGGCTCTATTGGATGTTGTATCTTTTGTTTTACACAGCTGAGGAATGGGGCCAATAATATCATCAAGTACAGGCACAGATATAAACATATAAAACAGCAATTTATCAGTCATTTGCACAACAGAAGTCTGATTCTATAGGGATATTTAATAATCACCTACCAGTGGCAGCTGTAAATTTGCGTCCGGTGCTGCTGACTCCCTCAGACACAGTGAAGAGGGTGAACTCATATTTAGTCCCATCAGTAAGAGAAGAGACCACATGTTGAACTTGTGATGTTGCATTAGTTGCATTGACGTCCTCAGTGATGATGCCATTCCTATCATACTGTAGCCTGTATGTTTGGATGTTATCAACTTTAGCCCACCGCAGAGTTATACTGGTCTTATTTTGATCTACCACTGTCACTTCCTCAACATCTTTAGGAGCTGAGAGAGAAAAGAAAAGAGTGGACAGTTTTCATTAGAGGACACACAGTTGATAGCAGTGGAGAGTGACAGCATTTGGCAGTACTCTGTGACAGCATTTGTTATGAGATTAGATTTCCAGTGCCCGGGACTAGCCTCCTTAATATGCAATCCATAGACAAAAAAGCGCATAAAGTATGGATGAGTGTGAGACTGATATACCGCACCAATTTGTCATTTATGATTGTCATTTACACAAAGCCTGCACTACACAACATGGAAATACTGAGACAACACCACCCAAAGATAATAGACAGTGAATCTTTCTTACGTGGTTTTGTTGGTGCAAGAGTTGTTGTTGTGGTTGGTGGTGATGGTTCTGTTGTTGGTGATTCTGTTCTTGCTGGTGGTGCTGTTGTTGTTGTTGTTGTTGTTGTTGTTGTTGTTGGCGGCGGTGGTGGTGGTGTTGCTGTTGCTGCTGTCGTTGCTGTTGTTGGTGATCCTGCTGTTGTTGCTGTTGCTGGTGCCGTTGTTGCAGCTGCCGTGGTCACCTTTGTTGGAGCACAGAAAACGAATAACCTCATGCCAAAAAAATGACCAAAGCTTTCGCTAATCTAGAATGTTCCGAGGTGTTCATCTGTCTATGAAATCTACTAAACACAAGGAAATCTAATGCAATCTCTGAGAATCCCATCGCAATGTCATTTCTGCTTTTTCTCCTCTCAGTTAATGCTAAACTAAGTCATGCGACTTCCCGAATGATTCCTCCCTCCAAACATCATCATTAGCAACTTTATCCCACTGCAGAGTTATATTGGTCTCATTTTGATCCACTACCAACCCTCTTGTTAATCTTCAGAAACTGAAGGAGAAAAAAGAGAAAAAAAAGCCAGTAGTCTTAGAGTACATGCAATTATAGTAGGGAACAGGTTGTGGTAAAATTAAAAAAAAAAAAAAAAAAAAGACAGGATTTCCCTATTCCATTTTCATTTTTTTTCTGCAGTTCATTTTTTGATTGGTTATTGATTATTGTGTGGCAAGTGTATTATGCCAACATTCAGCAACTCAAAGGAAACCTCAGAGATCTTCATTATAACATGTACATTATGGCTCAAAATGTAGCATAGCCCAGATGTTACATACATTTTTATTATTATGTTTTTATTTCAGAGGGAGGGAATGTATAACAAATATCTTTAGGGCTTAATATTTGCTGATGAAAAGTTGACAAAAAACTAAATGTGTTCTCATGTCATGACAACACATAAAGCATTCAGATATAACTGCCTTGAGCAAATATAAAGCATGGTGTTAAAATGAAATGAAATGCACAAATATGTACACTTTCCATGCTTGTTGATCTGAAATATATAAAATATTTTTCATGGGCTACATTTATGTTGCTATTCTTAGAATTGAGATTGATAAATGTACAATATAAAACAATATATGATACAAATACTCTATATATACAAATACAAATAAAAATAGATATTTGAGATCAATTTCCTTATCCTTATCCTTATTATCTTTTACAGTAAGCTGTTTCCTTAGTCATGTGTTTGTTTCTCTAAGGAAGTTAGCAAGAATAGATTACGGAGCACACAGAAAATTGTGCATTCAAAAAAGACGATCAGCCCCTATGTTGGAACAGAATGATAGTTTTATTTTCTTTACATTCAGACATTTCAGACTGCTGACTGAGCTGCTCTTCAATAAACCAATTATTTAATTTTATTTAAACAATACAAAATGAAGACCAGATTGTGTGACAGATAACCTTCTGCTTACATTTGAAACAAAAGCATGACATCTGATCACAATCAAACTGAAAGGAAAAAAAACTTACCCAAAGTAGAGTCAGGAAGAGGCAAAGGAGCAAGTGGGCTGAGCTGATTTTCAAATATAAAGACTTCATCATTGTTCAGGTTTATGAAGCGACAGACATATTATGAACTTGTTGATTGCCCTTCATTTGCTCTGTCAAGACCAAGTTCTTACTGTCAGGTCAACCACCAGTGTGCTGACAGAAACAACAGCACCGTTGGTTTGTAAAGAATGTCTTCGCGCGTGGAGTGAAGCAATCCAATATTTGCTTAATTCCAACTGTGTTGACTTTTAATTCTCGACCATGTCCTCCTCTTGGTCACCTCTGATCCCTTCTCATAGCTCTAAGTCACTTGATACATTGTTACTTCTCCTTTTTGGCCTGGTACGACCACAAAGACCTTTGCCCCGCCTGTTACTTCCTTATTAACCGTCACAGTGTGTCACTTGTGAAAGGGGCATCAATCAAGCAAATGTGTCTGATTTGAATGTTTAGTAGTTGTAATTTATGTCATCTGTGTGTATATCAGTTTTAGAGTTTTAATGCTTTAGTGA
>OMKZ01017774.1:11549-23821 GCA_900302535.1 Neoniphon sammara | reverse complement strand
AAATGCATGTCTTATAGAAATCATGTAGATCATCTATATATGTATCAACCATAATTAGCAGGCTCTACATCTTACTTATGTTCGGTAATGTGTGCATATACATTTAGCAATAATCAAGTTAGTTAACAGATCAAGCATTTGATGCTTGATGTGCTGTACACCCCAGCGGGTGTAGCAATCAACCATGCAAAGCTGTACAGGAGAAGAGCTCAATTAATGTTTTATTTTATCAAGAGCGTCAAACTTTCAGAAACTGATCGTTTCCTTGTCAGCGTCATCACCTGTAAGAAAACAGAAAAAGGTGACAAAATGTAGCTCCTTCTCTTGGCTCATTCGGAGGAAGGAAGACAGGACTCTGATCATTGTAACAGCCAGAGTACTACAATACAACATGACCACTTTACGCCACAGGGTGGTGTCTCCCTTTGTTTTACCACTCAGTACTGCAAGTGTCTCTCTTGCATCACTCCCCTTTTGCCTTCCTTAACTTCAGTAACGGGGATGATGGAGTAGACAAGGAGTCACGAGAGTTTATTGTCCATGAGTGTTATAAGATATGCCGTGAGACCTGGCTTTATATGGTCCTTATCTGTGAATAAATGTACTGTGTGGAAATCCCACTGCTTCATCTCCTGCCTTGCATTTATGCTGAAGTGAAGCTACTAGCATTCGTGGCTAAGCTACCCTCCAACTCCACGTTACATCATGTAAATCAAAATTTAATCTCCATGCTCAGGTTCATAGTCAAATCTCTCAAGCTGAACCGAACACATATGAAGCCCAGTACCAAAGGCTTTAAAAAAGACAACAATAATCTCCTTTTAGGCTGACCCAGTGGCTGTAAAAGTAGACAAGCTTCATCTACAACCTGCATCAGATTCTGAAAAGAAATGCAAGAGTTGTTTTAGCTAAATGTATCAGCACATTCATGTTGCAGCACCTGTGCACATTGTGTCAACACATTATACCATATCAGTGTTTTTAAATTTGAGTATGTGAAATTTAAAGAAATGTAAGACTGATTTTCACATCTGAATCAATGCAATATTAAAAGCAATAACTAAAGACAGAAAGTCCAGTAAAAATCCAGGAGATCTGCCATATGAGAGCAAGCAGAAAAAAAATGTATCCCAACAATTTGTTAATTGAATACATTTAGCAGTACTTTAAAATCCAAATTGTGGGAAAATGGTGGCATCAGACAGGCCAAAATGCATAATTGACCTGTCAATGCAATTCTACAGCATGAGCAATTTATGACATGAAGTATAAATCAAAAGACCTAGACTGTGCAATTACCATGACAACTTTTCTTTTACATGGCAGAATGTTACTCAAAAATGCAAAAGATCTTCGCTTATAAGAGATTCAAAATCATTGCTGTCAGTGAAAAATATTTAGAAGCAGCTCCTAAAATTCAGACAGACAGACACAGACAGCTGATAATGTAAGTCGAAATTTACTCTGCAGCCTCAGTTTCTTGTCAAATCATTGTGACTGAACACATTTATTAAGCATTCGGTATTCAATGGCTGTAGAACAGGATGTACGGAAAAGCAATTCAAGCTTTACCAAAATGTCCACCATGAATCTGTGCATCATGTCTCCAAGATAGGAAATCAAATATGTATTCTACTGTATCTCTCTGCATTCATGTGAGGAACCGTACTGCTCTGACATCTGTGACTGAGAACATGCTTGGATGATCGCGTCTGTCTGTCACTGGATGTTGTCCTGGTCATATGTCACTCCCAGCTGTCTTCTGGCCTCGTCCATCACCTCCGCCAGCAGGCTGGAGTGAGTCCACGGCATCCCGGGGCTCTCCTTCAGTCCTGCAAGGGAGGAAGAAATCACAACTAATGGCAACCATCACCGAGAAATATTGAGTCTAGGAAACACACCTGTGAAGATTTTAGTAATTTATTTTCCAGGGCCGCTCTCACGCCTGAAAAACTGCAGGCTGTTTTGGGCTCAAACAATACACTACATCCTCAAAGTGCAGGCTTGAAAGTGAGATGTTCTTGTTTGTGAAAGTGTAATGCAATAAAATGACTGAGCCTGCAGTGCTTTCATGGTGATCACTGACAGTGGTTCTGTGGCCTGCACTTTCATAAATTACAGCAGCCATTTGTCTTGCTTAATGCTTGCTTGTGATAAAGAGTGTCTACAGCTTAACTTTGGAAGGGCTGCTGTTAAACTCATTCAATGAACTCGGGCTGAACTCTTTACTTCTATGAGTATGTACCTCTACAGAATCATAATGCTTCAAGCTCAAGAATAATTTGTTCAAATTTTTTTTCATTTTTTGTCGCCCAGCAAACTCATAAATCTCCAGTTTTATGTGTTAGAAACATCCTATTAAAGGCAATTCATCAAAAATATGTGAACATGTGGCCTAGTTAGCTGCTAGCTGCTGACTTTTCAGAGATGCCTTTTTTCATATCCTTTGAAAAGAAACGGTATGCCTACAATTTTTATGTCAACAAAATCTATGAGTGTAAACACATGAAAAACACTGCGTTATGTAATCCTAAAAATGACCCCCTTAAGCCTGTCAGCTTCCAAATTTTGTTTCTTAGTCTAACATCATCATATACTGCAGTCAAACGGAGGTAACAGTTCTTTTGTGCTGTCTGACAGAGTTATGAAAAGACACAACACACTTTCACATATCTATTTTACAGCGAGAGGCCAGAGAGATCATTTGTAAATGCTAAAGTTATTATATTTTTGTGTTTGAGAGTCTTTTGTACCTTTGAGCAGACACTGGCGGACCTCCTCGGCTTCGTATCGTAGGCCCGTGCTGTTGGTGAAGTTCAGCGGCATCCCAGCCTCCGGGAGTGGGAACTGCTTCTCCTTCCCATTCACCTCCAAGGTGGTGGGGCACCACATGTGGTGGGGTACCTCATTTGGAAATATATCAGTGTCACACCTGACTGCGCTCACTATGGAGTGCATATGGAAGGCTTACAGGCTTTGACAGTTTGTTGGATAGCACAAATTAACTTTTCCATAAGTCCTGTTAATGACGTATTCAATCAAAAAGCCACCTCGTAAACTCAAAACTGTGAATCACAAAGGCAATATCTTTAATTAATCATGCACGTTAGGGCTGTAAACTTGCACATCTCAGTCTGTGCCTCCACTCATTACAGAGTTGTTTAATTACAGAACTTGATGATTAACTGGTATGTAACTTGAGTCTGTAATTCTGTTTCTTGTTCTTCTGTGTGTGATGTGGATGCCAGGAGCCTCAGGGGTGGCAGGGAGGCAAGGGGAAAAAATAAATAAAAGCCAATTTCTACAGCCACACTTCTACAGTACCTACTCCCAGTGTTTAAGTATACTTAATGTATGTAAGGTACTGATGATGTATTAAATGTTTTTAACAAGTCTAGCTATGGACATAAATAGAATCCATGGATATTAATTTTATGACGGAGTCTTCAAGCCTAATAAAATAATTTCAAAATTGACACTTTATGTCAAATTATTGCTTTTTTTAATAAGTAGCCATGTAATAAGCAGGGTGATGTTCAGGGTTTATTTTGACATTATCCTTTTTATAAGCATGTGAGCAGTGGACTTTGCATCTATCTTGGACACAGACAAGCTCTGATATTCTTGTGAAGTAATGCTGCATGGAGAATATTCTTCCTGCATGTTGTGTGTGTTACCTTTATGGTGCCTTTCGTCCCAGTGATAACTGCGTCACAGGCCAGCATCATGGTGATGGAGCAGGTGCAGACAGCCATTCTGTTTCCTGAGAACTTGAGGACCAGAACCACCGTCCCATCAACACCTGGACAAAAGGTGCAGTGACAGTTATGAAATCTCTGTTCTGTTTACGTGCCAATCATTCACATTAACAAGATATAACATGATGGTGTGTGATTTGGCAGAGCCCGCTTCTTATCAGAAAGATGGAGGAGTTTATTTCACGATGTATCAATGCTTGTGAAAAAAACGCGTTGCCACTTTCTCAACTCTGGAGTTAATTTACATATCGTCAATCAAAAAGTATTATAATCCATAAATTTATATCATTACCTGTATTACTTGAAATGGTTGAATTACTTGTAGCCACTTAAACCAATGCTGTTAATGTTGCAACTCTTGGATTCCCAATTACCACTGTAACTGTTGTGTTGTACAATGTTTTGCTGTTTTGAAGCTCTTATGACCCCAAGAGAATAGTTTTTTGTTCCTCGGCGCTCTTGTGTAATGGAATGACAATCAAGTTGAATTGCACAGAAAGTAGGACAAGTTATCTGCAGGTTTCAGGAAGCCAAATGTCAGACTTTGAATGCTACCTGGAACTACGTTTTAGACTAAAAACAAAACAGAGAGCCTAATCTCACAAAACCAGTCTGTTTCCATTTGAACAAAGATAATTAAAGTTCAGAAACTATAAATTGGCAATATCAGAAAAAAGCACACCAGGAATTTAATAGAGGGACATGAACTCAAACTGCATTTAGTGCAGCAGATACAGTAGCATGCATTCTGTATTACTAACCCTGTATTAATCTAACCGTGGATATTCAGTGCCAAGGAACCCGTCATGGTGAAAAATCAAAACCTCTAAGAATTGCATTTAATCTTTTTAAAAGTCACATATTTAGATAATTCATTTATACCCTGTAGAAGATACCCTGTCAAACTACATTACAGGCTTTTCCAAATGGTGGACAACTGATCACGGAATGGAACTCTTCCACTGGACAAGGTAACATTTGTAAATGTTCAAAAGGAAATCAGCGTGGTAAGCACATGCATCCTCACTGTGACAGTCACCTGTGTCTATGCAATGCCCAGTTGCTTGGATGGACTCAGGCCTCTCGCCATTGTAGACCATGAAAACAAACTGCAGACAGTAGATGCCCAAGTCCAGCAGCGCTCCCCCACCCAGATTCTTCTCCGCCAGTCGGGAGATGTGGGTGAGTGGAGCTCCCAGGTCGGCTCTCACCATCTGAACTTCACCCACTTCACCCTGGCCCAGGAGCCGTCTGACCTCCAGGGAGACAGGGAAGAAACGTGTCCAGATTGCCTGCAGGGAAGACGTGATGGATGGGACAGGAAAATGTAGCGAAAGTTTTAGCATAAGATGCTATCTGAGGTTAAAAATAAATAAATAAAATAAAAAATACTGCATTTCAAAATGTTAGCCTTATCAAGATTACAGGAAATTGCAAAACATGACGCCTGCTTTTCACTGTTTTAATGGAACTTGCATATATGGTAAACTTTGCTAAACATATCTACTGAGTTTCATGAAGGTTGAACAAACTGCTGAGTTCTGGCTAACTGTAGTTGGCTGCAACTTTTTGCAAATTCACTTGCTAACAGCAGCCAAATGGTACACATGATTCTGAAATTCATGAAAAAAAACTTGAGTTACATTTTAACTTACCTCCATGAGAAAGACATTGCTGTCCCGGGCCGCAGTGATGAGTTCCTGCACCTCCCTTGCGTTCATGGCCAGCGGTTTCTCAATCAACACATTCTTACTGGATTTCATGAAGAGCCTGCCACTGCTCAGGTGGTGTGGATGGATGGTGCCAACGTACACCACATCTACAGAGAAACAGAGATTATTCTATTATATCATGTAATATTTTACTGATCCAGGTTAGGACATTCTGTTGTGCAGATTGGTAAACTTGGAAAAAAAATGACATGCCAATAACAGCGTTTACCAGCCAAAATAATTGCTAGGCAACTCATAGAAATGCATCACTTAACTGTTTTCAGCACTATTTTGTGCATCTAATCAGGTCCTGTTTTTTTTTTATTTACAAAATGGATCAAGTAGGTAATTCATCATGAAGTGCAGCAGATTGTGCAGCATTGTTTCAAAGTTTGAGAACAGGCCAAAAACAAAGACTGTCTTTAAGTAAACAATTCAAATGCTACCATATGAAAAATGCATTGGCCACTGTGGGAAGGTGACCTTATTGATTTATCCACAAAACACAATTTTTTACCAGAGTTTGGTGCTTGGTGGGGGGTCATTTCAGACCCTGTCTAATAATTTATCACATGGACAAGCTACTGCTGCAAGGAATTCTGGGTGCTGTGACAACATAAAACACCGCCGCTGTGTCTAAATAAGCAGAGTATCTCTTCTGTTGTATCCATCACATACAAATTAGTAAATCTATCACAGAGCAGGCAATTGTAAAAAATGTGCCCACCTCTCCTTCAACAAACAGTAACTCCTGGTCAGCACCACGGACAGCAGTCCTCTGATCTCCAGTTCAAACAGACCTCCCTCACACAGCCTACAGATTTAACACTGCGACCACAAAATGCAGCATACCCAGCAGCACATATCAAGTTCACTCTCACAACTTGCCCTGGCTCAGGACCCCCATGAAAATAATCGACAAACAAGCATCAAAACAACATTACTCATTGCTCTAGGCCTGTGGGTGCATCAGACACCTACACAATGAACTTATTACCTGCGAATAGAGCTGTTAACAGAATATAGTATTATGCTTTTACTACTACAACTACTATACACTTTTTTTCTTGTTTTGAGGAATTGTTTAAGGCAATTTAAATGAGTTGTGGCTAAACTGTAAAAATCAGCCTACTGATGCAGAAGGCAAGCCATTTAACCTTGGACCAAACCTCTAAATGGCAGTGTTACATATGCATAGTGTTGCTGCAGTTTTATTGTTTTATTTATGAATGTATAACTTATTTTAAATTTTGCACCATCCAACATGAGGATGTATGGAGCCTCTCTAATCATCTGTGGTTGAAAAAAATAAAACAATAGTTCAATGCATAGGTTTGGGAACAAAGGTTTAAAGGTCCAACCACTGCCCAGCCAGGAACATTGATGAAAAATGAACCGAATCTGTTTGGAAATGTTGGTAGACCTTTTGCCATGCTTTAATACAGTGTATCAACACCCTTGTTCTAGGCCCCCTAGTGCCATAATTTACGGTGCAGAATCAATCTGATACCAAATATTAACCAGAGCAGAGTGGACCTCTGGAAGAACTAACCGATATCTGCGTCTCTCGCCAGCTCCTCATAACTTCCATAAGCTCGGGGAATGTTGTGCTTTTTGGCAAATTCTTGAGCATGCTGCAGGTTCCTGGCTGCAACAGCCAAAATCTGAGGGTGAAAGTGGAAAATAACAGCAACAGTAATCCTGCATTTATGTGCAGTGACCTTTATGAGTTGGTTATATAACACTGTCGGGTCTTTCTGGTGTTTTAAGACTGAGGACGAACATGTCATTAACGCTGGATACAAACTACATGGGTAATTAGGGTAAAAGTTAAACCACAATGTGAAAAGCGTGTTTGCAGCAATTTAGTAAACACAGCTTCAGCTGTACATGTTGAAAAATGTAACAGTAATATCCACCTCTACGGACAAGGAAAATAAATATATGGTTGCCAGAATCATCCATAATTGAATGAATGAATAAACAAGTGTATTAATAAACATGGTGCAAATAAAGCTGGCAGTAAATAAATGAAAAAAACAACTACACATGATTAAATAATAAATAAATCAATGTATAAGCCTGAAAAGACCAGTACATTTCCTTATTTATTTCCCTGCTAATTTATTTCAATATTTCTTCTGGTATTTCCTGCTCCATTTCCTCACTTTTTGACAGCAAGCTGACACTGTGAATTGAGATATACCAAACCAATCACCTACTGCAGTTCAGGGGCAATAATCAGAGTGGGTGATAAAGTTTAGTGCAAAGCCTCTGCCAGGAGAATTTAGGCCTGTTGGATTGATTCAGCTTGTAAAATATTTCAAGCCCCAAGGTTTTGTTCTCAGAAAACTTAGGCTGTTGCTTATTGTGACTGAAATAATACCCAGGAAAGTGGCAAATGTGGACTGAATGTTTAATAGGTTTGTGCATAAACTCTTCCAAACTCCCAAGGCCTAAGTAGCTGACTGCTGTGTAAGTAACAGCCAGGAGCAGACTGAAGTTATTGATCTCTATGCTGAAACATCTTTGTCTTGTGCAGCAGCAGCCAAACCGCTCAGTTCTGTGGACATCACAGTGTTCATCATCACAGCAGTGGGCCTGGCCGGTCTGCCTGCTACTGGCCAACTTACAGCCTAATTGTGAATTTATGTTGACAGTGAAGTTCTAGTTGTTTTGATGTCAGCCAAGAAGGCCTAAGGCAAATCCAATTCAACAATGTACCATGACAAAGATCAGCCAATGGTGTGTTAAACACCACTTAGTCTTAACCATTCATTCACTCTATTTATCTATGAATGTGCATGCATTTTTTCTCCACGTGTACGCCTATTTATTTTGCAAATAGGCTATTACTAGATATTAATTTATTTCTAATATTCTGCATTAAAAATCTGGCAGTTTAATGATACACACCTCGCAGAACGTGCATAAGAGTTTTCTTGAATCATGGGGGACTGCTACTACATGCGGCATAAGTGATTCAACAAGACGGGTTTAAATGTAAAAAATATCAACTTTAAAAACTGGTTCTCATTGCTCTCTACAGCATCTCCGCCCTGAACAGCGTAGCGAGTTTGAGACAAAAAATACAAATCTAAAAGGTAAAACTTTGAGGTGAGCTGTATGATGTATTGAAAGTATACCGTGGAGTAGCCTCATTATAAGCAACAAGGACGTTACTTGCAACGTTACAAAATCACCCCAGCCCACTGTATTCCCCTGGAGTAACGCATGATGTAATTTATTCCCGGTGGGACTGGCTGTGGCCTACCTCATGGTCCTCAGCAGCTAAGGTGCGCAGGGCCACCGTGAAGTCATGACTGATTTTACCTGCGCTGCAAATCCCCCAGCGTGTTGCCATATTGTGAAGGTTTCGTAAGAAAACACGGAAGTTTAGGTGAATGAAGCCCGTGCAGAGCAGGGCTCCAGCTCTCTGCGGAAGTCCCGCCCACCGGCAGAACAGAGTCCAAGAACGTCTGTCTGCAGCCTGCAAACTGGTACAAGAAACGCCCATTCACCGATAGTGTTAAAAGAAAACTTGATGGTAATTGAACTGAACTGTATTTAATTGAATTTAAAGAAAGAAAGAAAGAAAGAAAATAACCATGTCTTTTTATGAGCAAAAAATGGTACATATCCCGACTCACAAACACAATTTTTCACTTCAGAAATTCAAGCTAGCTATTTCTTGCAAAGGTCACAAAATGTTTACTCTCAAATATCTATAATTTTGCCTACCTCAGTTCAGAGACAAATAAGTCTCTGAAGTCACTTGTTCATTCCTCTACTGTAAAGAAAACTTGATATATGTGCACCTGTTACAAAAAACACAGATGCCTATTTCAAAAATGTAGAATAATAAACCCGAAACAGTTTCCTTAGAACACATCACAACACGGAAATGAGTTGTAAGCTATTCAGAAAGTAGCTGGACTGTTACCATCAGATGATCCAAAATTTAATTTGGTTCAGTCGAGAGGTCATGAGTTTAATTAAAGAGGGTGGTGGTGCGGGGCATCAGGTCTCACTGCACTTTAGACACCACAACTAGATTCAAGTAAAAGACAGACTTTTGCACTGCTGGTGCAACACATGTTTGAAACTACATTCAGAATCCGTGTTTATATAGGCCTTACTGCATTTTACATTTGGAAATCCTTCCCCTTTATCTTGCGAACACACACACGCATGTGCAACACACACACACACACACACACACACACACACACACACACACACACACACACACAAACATGGGTGGAAAAAAAAAACAAATAGCACAAAAACCTCTATCCGAAACCTCACCACAACATAATGAAAATGATTATAAACCTAATGGTTTTATTGGAATTGTTATTGATTTTTCATTTGTGGAGGTTTGCTTGACATAAACCATAAAAATTCAGTGGTACAGTGAACTGTACTCCTGTAAATCTGTTGGTTTGTGATGTTTTGTGATGGTGTTTTTTTAATGGAAACTGTCAGGGTTTCTTTAAATGCTCCAAACAAAGGCTGCAGAGCATAAAATAAAGCGGCCTGACATCCTCTGACCGCCCTGCACCGCCTCAGAGTCCCGCAGAAAGTGCGACCATTCATTTACACACAAATACAAACACACCACATAATATGAGCATGTGTATTTAGTGGGAAGTAGGAATCAAACCCCTAATTGGTCAAAGTGTCCTGCCCAGTAAGTCACTGGTTTTCAAAGCAGTGCACAAGCAGTGCACAATACATGCACTTCATTAAACTGATAATGCCATTAAAATGTAAAAAGTTGAACTAAATTTAAACAGAAAACTAGGTTAGTCTGCTCCTTCTCAAAATTAGACACATGTAAGACTGAGATTAAGAGTAATTCCTGCAACTTTGCACTCTGGCCAGTGCAAACCTTATTTCTGTCCCAGTGTAGAAATACAAATAACAATTATTTCCTCTATAACCAAAAATCAGTGATAAACCAAAAATACAACAGAAAAATTCAGCTAAATATGTATGAGAAGGAATATATAGAGCAATATAGAAAGTAAGACACATTAATAAGAAAAGGAGTACTTGTAGAATGAGCAATAATAACAATGATTATTTTATTATTATTATTATTATGTGAAGCAGTGGTAGGAGTGGAAACAGAATGATAATAATATGTCTAATTGAACTTCATTATTTGCATGGCACAACTTTTTTTAAACAAATGTTACTCAATGCTATGCTGAACAGTTAAAAATGCTTCTTTTGGGGGTGTCAAACACATGCGCCCACACACACACCACACACACACACACACACCACACACACACACACACACACACACACACACACACACTATAATACTTTAGGTCAGCCACATCTTGAATTTCAAGTCTCCAGGCCAGCTGCAAAGCAACTTCCCTGACTTATATTCATATTTTTTGTCATTTATGAATGTGAATCCTGAAACCCGGGCTATCTGGAAAGCCCTGACATTTTTGCTATTTTGTGCATAACGGGGTGATAATGTATTTTAAGCTGCCAGTGTGAGTGCACCTGAGCAGATTATAAACGCAGCCGTATTGCTGCCCTCGCCATCTTTGCCACCCACAACCTGAGCTGCACCAGTGTGCAGTGCAGATGGCCCAAACCTGGGGCTCCCTTAGCAGTCAATGCAGTTGACTGAAATAAATGTTTTTATTTTGTTTTGTTGCAAAATTTGCATCTTTTTCATAAACTTTTTCATGCATAATGATTAAGATGACAAATCACGACAAGAACGCCAAGATGCAAGAGGAGTAAACAGCAATAAAAATGAAGTGATAAAAGCAGTTATGGGACACAATCACACTGATTGGGTATGTATGTGTGTAAAGGTGTTTGTCTGTCTGTGTGTGTGTGTTTATGAGAGCGGGTGCTCCAATTATATCAACAGGGATTTTTCAAGAGACTGAGTCATCAGGAGGTTTGAAGTGGATATAATGGCCCTCTGGTTCCTCGTTGTGCTTTTTTGATGATTGCTTGTCCTGATGGATGCTGAAAAGCTCGACTGACATATTTCTGAGTGATTATGGCTCGTCTTTGTCAGAAGTGATTGGACTTGATGATGATGTAGGAGGTTTACGTGGGTACCAGTGCTTTGTCTTGGATGAGTTGCAGTCTCTTCATTAGATGTTGTGATGCCATTATCCAGAGAAGAATGGAGCTTTGGTCAACTTTTGTATCTGTGACATATGCTGCCTTATGCACTACAAAAAATCTCCATTACAACAAGTTATTTAATCTCATGTTCAGCGTTAAAATCTTGTTTTTCATGAAACAAACGAAAAAATCTGACAGTGGGATGAGATAATTCCACTTGTTTCCAATGTTAATCTACTTGTTTCCAGAATTTTCTTGAATCAAGTGTCATTTTTATGATCCTAGCGGGCTGATCTGCCTCATTCTGCCTTGTTTTAACAGATTTATATTTGTTCCCAGAAAAATTCCAGAAACAAGTGAAACTGCATTGGAATTATTGTTAGGTTCCTGTGTATTAGCCAGTAGTGTCTGGGTGTTTTTTTCCCTCTCCCCTGCAATTCTCCCTGTGTGTCCCCGTGTGTCTATGTGTGTATGTGTCCTGGGCGTGGCTTACTCCCTCTCCACCACCTGGCTCGACCAACGCACCTGCAGGCAATCCTCCAATCTACACCAATCAACTCCACAAGATAAATACCCCGGATCTTCAGACACTCGTCGCCAGATTGTTCCACCAGCTCCGTGATCCCAGTCCGTTCCTGTGCTCATCCGTTGGTCCTCAGCCCTTGCCTGCCTGCCTCGTTCGCCATCG
>OMKZ01017769.1:0-12746 GCA_900302535.1 Neoniphon sammara | reverse complement strand
TTTTTTTTTTTTTTTTTTGGCCTGGTGCTGGAGAATTTTTAAGATTCATTGCAATGGCTCCACATTCAATAATAACCATCCTGAAAGGCAAAAGGCATTAATTCCTGCCTATCATTCGGCTAATGCCTACCCATGGCCCTGCAATCAACTTTTTGCTAGTCAAGTGTTCTTTGCCAAGGGAAATTTCCAGTCAGAAGAAGGAGGAAACTATAACCTTGCGAACGTTAGCATAGTGAACAGAGCATGTTTCTATCCTTGCCCATGGCAGCATTCAACTGGCGTTCATTAATATTAGAGGCCGAGGAAGAGGGAGAGCGAAAGAAAAAAGATTCTGCGGTACATTAGTGGCCAGATTTATTGACATCTTTGCGCCATGGATGTGGCAGGTGCTCTTAGGGTACTCATGAACAGCGGAGCTCCCCTCAACCCCTGCCTCTGGAGGTAAGGTGGGAGGGAAAAAAACCACAACGTTCTGTCAAGGTTGGTGAGTCGTTGCAGGAACGCTATGAATGTTCTCTGTCTTGTCAGGGCACAGTGTGCAGCCTTTCACCGTCAGCAAGCACAAAATGATGGAGGGTGCGCACACCGTGCTGCCAACGGCTTAAAATCACCTTCTGGACCCATACCTGGACCTTGAAATAGACTTAGACCACTTTTGCAGTCTCCTAGCCATATTTCTAATCTTTCAAACCACGGCCAGGGCTCATATGCAGACAGACACTTTGGTACGCAGTTTTCGATGCAAGGCCAAATCATTCCAGCTAAAGTGGGAAAGACAGGGAAAAGAAAAAGCACCACCTGAGCTATCTGAAAAAACAAAATGGTTAAAAGTAACAGTTGTGTTTCCACCATTTCCTCTCTTCAGAAGCAGAGTTCTTGATATCATTCATAACAAAGCATTCCTCTTTACTGACTTCACTTCGTAGAATATTAATGAAATTATAGATTTCAAGAAGCTTTTTTCCTTGACACTCATAATAGTTCTTCCCCCACTATTCTCCCACAACTTGAATAAAACACTGTGTTTTGCTTGCTTGGTGTAAAAGTGGTACATGTTCTTCCTGCTCCAACCTGAGGAACATAAAACACTGCCTGTGATCTAGCCAGGGTGTGCACTACTCTTTTCTACTTCTCTAAAACATCAATCTGTCCTTTTTGTTCCTTTATGAGACAGTTCATTTGGTGACGTTTCAGTGTGAATCAGTGACATCAATCCTACTGAAATTAAAAAAGTACACCTGAAAATCTGAGATTGCTACTGATGGCTGAATATAATCTACACACCGAGCGTACACTCTAATGGTCTTGAGTCTGTGTTGCAGGATCACCACAAGATCCAATTCTTGGCCCTGCCCCGGGCCACAATCATAACCTTTTCACCCCGACTCATATGTCTCTCCCTGGCCTGCGGCAAACCGTGGGCTCCATCGTTCACTGGATGGGCATTGATGTATGGAGCGACGCATCCGTTCAATACTATTTAATTGTATTAGGCTTAAAGTATGAGATTAGTCTTCAAATCTGTCCAGAAGAAACAGGGATGCTTTTCGAGTGCCGGCGGTAGCGTATTAAATTGATGTGAATCCGACACAGTCTATGGGGGCAACAGCTGACTCTGGTCTCAGAAGATATTGACTGGTTAGTTTGTCAGCTCCTCCATTTCGGGGCAGGGAGGTAGGCATTGATGTGTCTAAACTATTTATCCCTCCATATCGCCGAATACATAGGAACGGATCCATGCAATTCGATTTTCATCCGCACTCCTTGCTTAAAGCTGGACAAGCTTTGAGACAAGTTGTCTGATGTGATGCTTTTGAAATAAATTAGAAAAGGAAAGGTGGGAAATAAATCACATTTTCATTGGATTTTGTGGTGAGGAAGTCTCGGCAAGAATCAGAGGAATGAGCTTAGTCTACGGAACGCCATCTATTCTTGGGTTGTGTTTGTCCTATATTCATGTGAGTTGCAGTTTTGCTGCATAGCATAAATAAATGTGCTATACTGTGCTATTAAAATGGTGCTGTCTCATATGAAAAGCCTTGCTGTCCGTGACAAAAAAAAAAAAGAATAAAGGAGGGCAAGTATCTTCTCACTGTCTTAGTTTGTCTGTCTTTTTATTTTCTTTAGTGAATTATATGGAGCAGTAGTTTTCAAAATGGGCGTCCTTGAGGGGCTTCCAGAGGCTCCTCAGCAAAATGAAAAATAGTTTAATTTTACTAAAATTCACTAGATAGTGGTATGATACAAAAAAATCTTAGTTATTACTTTATTATGTGTTAATCGTGCCACCTTGAACCTGTTTGTCATTGTTTCAGTATGACATCTAAAGACTGTGAAATGATATGAAAAGTGCCTTTTCATATCAGGGTTTCTAAACCAAAATCACTTTAAATGCGGTTCAGCGGGTTAATGAAAATCAACTTTGGGGTCTGGAGCATGAAAAACTTTGACAACTCCTAATATAGAGCACATCGAGTCATCCTTCAAATTGCCTTAAAGGAAGATTTGTGCTGGTGTACACGTGTGTGGGTGAGTAATGGTGCGCATACGAGCGAACTGATCTCAAACTAAGCAAACATTTCCAACTCAAACAGTGCAGCATTCTCAGTACTAAATCTCCGCCAATCGATTGGAGCTCGGAATATCATAACAAGGCAGGGAAACCCACAAAATATTTAATACTCAACAAACATATCAGCTGGTAACAGCTGAGTATAGATTAGGCTGTCTTCCTGAAAGTGAGAACATATTTACTGACACAAACAAGCCAGGGAGCATATTACTGATATACACATTGCTCTGTGCCAGCATATGAATGCTAAATTAGAATGCACTGAGGTTCAAAATTGCCATTGATGTGACATTTTATGGTTGTGTTTTGCAAAAAAGCAAAACAAACAAATACTTCCTCATAAGGGCTGCTGGGTTAGAGTCAATTTGGTAAAAGACAACCATCCTGGGACAAGGGTTATTATTTTTAGGTCAATACTGAGAGCTAAGGGGAAAATAAATGCAGTGGTAAATGCCATACACGCTTTATATTCTAAAAAAATAAAAGACAAAAGTTTTGAGTGACTGTAAATTTTAGACTGTTGTTCAGACTGTTGTATAGACTTTTTTTTCAGCATTTGCTAGTCTTATCCACAGACGTGTTAATGCATTTCTTGACTCAGTGAATGCATCTTAAAAATTAAGTTTTGACACAAATAAGGTGAAGCATTAAGTTCCTCTCAGTGGATTCTCAGATAAAAAAGCATTTCACTTTCTCTCTTTTTTTCTTTTACCATTTTTCCCCTAAACTTGATACTCTTCTCTCTTCTGTTTGAAGGCATTTTGATAGAATAGCACCCACCACTGGTAAACAGGAAAAACAAATGGGCACTAAGCTCATAGATGTAGATGGCTATTGTTTTTTATTGATTTCCATTGGCTGAGGAGCTGGTGACAGGGAGTCTCCACTCATCACGGCAGGTTATCGATTGGCTGAGGCTGAGCAGCAGGGCAGCACATAGGGTCAAGCATGCAAGTGAAAAAGAGTTGGAATGTGGCCCATTCAGAAGTCTGGCACACTTGTAATTAACCTGTGAAAAACAACCAAAGCCTTACCAGATGGAAACAGGCCCACTGAGCCAAAGTTTTGCTTTGCTAAGAGTACAGTCCAAGAACACATATATGCTACAGAAATTAAAGGGAAATTCCACCCTAAAACCCATTAATATTGTTTAAAAACAGGGTTTGGCGATTTACATTGCATTTCTGGTAGCATTCTGTGGTTTTAGGCTGTAATCTGTTTTTTTCTGTTGGTAAACTGCACAAACAGGATGTACATAGAGACCAGATGCAGCTACAATGAAGCTTAATGGGAGAAAGAAGTGAGCTCTCCCTCTTCTATGCTGGATTTCTCTAGCTGTGGAATAACAAAAATACAACATCAAACAAAACAGCAACAGAAATGCATTGTAAATCACCAAATGCAAGGTTTTAAATGGTGTTAATGTGTTTTTTGGCTGGAATTTCCCTTCAGCTGCATCCAGCAGAAGACATCAGATAGTACTCTAGCATATCAACTCTAATAGTTCATGTTACAGAACCAGTCAGCAGTTTTATCAGAACCAGGATCTGATAAAACTATAGCACTGGGGCTGCTGTGCTAGTTAGGGTGAGTGCAGATTCCTCAGATGTTTTTGTGAGCCGTGTTAAAAGAACGGCTTCACATTTTTCAATGCTTCAGTTTAGAGTGAATGGGCTTGTTAGCATTCTTAGCATTTCAACTTGGGCTTAAACCCGGCCCAGCCCTGTATTGTAGGGCTCCATTGTACTTAGAGGACACACCGGTACACACAGAGGTGGGTGAGACAGATGACATTTTGAACCCCCGCAAGGATTGAATCATTACAAGCACCTCCCCACTGGAAGTGTGGTGGGATCAGCAATATTTCACACTGACAGAAGGACCTGACAGCAGGTGTCCACACATGAGCCCGACTCCTCTTCTCCCCGTTATTTATTTATTTTCCCCATCTCTTTCTCAGCCCCTCGTATTTTGGAGTTGCCAGATCGGATCAAACGCAGCTCAGATTCAAAGATACTCTTCACTCCATCACAAATTTCTCCGCTCAAAGGAAGCATGTTAAAAAAATACTGACTAGAAATCTCCACAGCCAAAACTGTACAGTACAACATTCTTTCTTTAAATTTATATCTCTAATCAGCAGCTGAATGCAAATGTGTCTTTGACTCCGGCTGGAGTGATATGCCCAGCATCAGTATGTGTCTGCTGAACACCAAAGTGCTTGAAATGCCCGCTGAGTCCCCCTCTATCTCTCTTGCTCGCTCTCTGTCTCTCTCTTTCTCTCTCTCTCTTTGTTGCTGATGTATATGCAGAAGACACAACATTAGGACTTTGGTTCAGCTGATTGAACCCATTTGCTGCAGACTCTTGCCTCACCCCCACGCCCATTAGATAATACCTTATCGCACCACTGTTCGCTTGTACCTCTCTAACTTACAAAGAAGATGAGCTCATTTGATCTGAATACTCTCATCTAATGCATTTGATTCCCTTCCCCCATTCTGCTATTTATTTTTCATTTGGGCCACAGCTTTTTTTTTTCTTCTTTAGGACCCATGAATAGTGCATCCTTCTTGACTGTGAGCGCTTTCACATGAAACACAACGAGCCTTGAAAGACTACATTTGACTCCAGGGCAACTCTCTTCAGCTGGCCCCCACCCTCTGCCTCGTACCCATGACTTTCACCTTTTTGCGCCACAGAAATGAAACGAGTCGGAAATAACAGCTCTGTCTTTGGCAGCGCATCCGAACACGGTAATTCTCAAGACAATCCGGGCGTATTAGCTTTGGAAACTACTGACATGGAATGATGTTTGCTGACACAGAGCACGCTAAATCACTTATTGGCCCAGGAGGAGACCCTCTTCTTTTGTCTTCCGCCTTGCTATGGCGCGGAACGAGGACACCTCTCCTTGGGTGGTCTAGATAACCCTTTGGGATTAAGGTTTGAGTCAGCCTGATTGCCTTTTCATTGCGGTGTGCACAGTTGTTACCATCTTAGATATACCCTCTATTTGTATGTGTGTGAAAGCTACACTATAACCAATGCATTACAGATGAATCTGTTGAGCATGGCATTAAAGTCACAATGAAATGAGGAATGCCATTTACAACTTGTTAATTAATTGTCCATGCCAGATTATTCACCTGTTTAACAATAAATGCTATACAGTTTATTAAATTTAGAATTTTCTGGGACAAAATCCCATCACTTCTACATCCTGAAAAACAGTGTATCTTTATCTCTGCCAGGAGATCATACATTTGGTTGTGTGTGTCTGTGTGTGTGTCTGTCCACAGCTAATCTCACTAACTACTGGACCTGTAAGCCTAATTATTTTGTGTACAGGAATGACTATATGAGGAAGAACCTCTTGTGGTTGTAGTGATTCAAAAACTTTGAAAAATATCTGTTCTTGCTACTTCTGCTCCCTCACTCCATTCATTGTCAAGCTCACTCAACCATCACTCTCTCTATGCATACTACTGGGCCTATCAGCCTAATACGCTTTTTTTTTTTGTAACCTATTGGGCTGTGTTTGCTCCAATCACAGGTGGAAAATCCAGGATGTGCGTTGTGTTTTCACACTACTGATGAAGAAAGTCAACAGAACACAGAGCAGACACACAGGAGAACAATACTGTAAAAAGTGTTAGAGACTGATGTAATCTACTTTACACTTTTGGAAGTTGCCTCTCCGCGTTAAGCCCTGCCTCAACAGCCTCTTTCCTATTTTAATCGGAAATATGTCAAATAAAGGAACCAAGTGGCTCTCAAAATGCCATTTTATTGTCTTTAAAACTGCCAGGGTTCACTTCATCGTTAATCTATATAGTAGCCACAATAGAGATAACTTTTAACCATCATGACTTCCCAGGACTTGTAACTTGCTTGACATTGCTCTCCAGAGCTACATGAAAATAAACCATAACTCAACTCTCTAAGATTAGTCTACCATCAGCAACCAAGAGCAATGACTAATACAATTTGTTGGGATCAATTAGGCTGATTGGCTTAGGCCCTGTCTTGGCCAGCCCAGGGGGTTGGCAGTTGCAGACAAGTTGTCCAATTAAGTGAGCACAAGCCCCTGCCAATAATGGCTGAATAATGGGCCTTATGGGGACTGTGATTCATCTCCAATGTTAGGCACCAGGGAGGCAGCCATTGAGCGTGTAAAAACCATAGCTTTTCCCTTTTCAGATTACAATCAATATCACCCCCATGGCTTTGACAATGGCCCCAATGAAGTAATAAACTGTAAAGATGTTGGTGTCCTGTGTTGATGCCAATAGTTATTTGCCAGTCCAGTCCCCAAGAGCACAGCATACAAATGTCAACATCTGCTCTTCCCAGTCTGCAGAGATGGAAAAAGATGGATACAGTACAATCAGGCCCAAGTCAGTAGCATGTGCAAATAATACTAAACATTTGTTCAACCTGCTGAGGGTTGGGGGCTTGCAGCATCAAGACATTTCAGATAGAGGTAGGTAAGCTATGAAGCACAGAAAAGTACTAACATTGACTCTGGAATTCCTGACACTAACATTATACACTCAAGTGGCAAACCCCACCCAAACAGATCAAAACAAACACTAAGAATTATTTGCGCCAGGTCTGGTGCACAGTCTACAAACATCAGTATCCACTGTTCCCAGTTTGTTCAGATAGGGAAAAAAATGGTGACAACATAATGGACACTGGCCTTGTCCCAGTAAACACACTTGAGGTCTTTCAGTCTTGAGTGCGCATTCACATGTGGAAGACCGTCTCATGTCTGAAAATAGCCAGTAACTGCTACAGGAAAGCTGGAGACATCTCCCAATATGTGTTGACAAATGTCCCAACACTTGTAGTCCTCACGTCTACTTACACACTCTGGCCAGTGCCTTAGAAATACCCAACTGGAGTGGCCGCTGGCTAGGTACAGAGACCGCAAGTGTGTGTGACAAAGCCATTGTGTCCTGTGGGATGTACGCAGACAATAAAATTGTATCACATAAAAAGGCTGCCATCTTAACATAACTGTTCCATTTAAAAGTCTTTGTCTTGTCTTTTTTTCTGTCACTGACCAACAACCAAAATTGCCCTGACACCAGTCATGCACACGCACTGAAGGGATTACATTATGTCCAAGGGAGATATGTGAAGCCGGGACTGTCTTTTATCCATTTGCCCACCTCTATCGCTCTCTGTTTCTCTCACTTCCATCTCAGACTCCTGAACAATAATAGATAAGTAGTTGAAAGGCTTTACTTTCTTCTGACATCACATCCCGAACCCCCTCTCCCTCCCCTCTCTTTCTTTCTCCGTCTCTCTTTTGTTGATGTGTCTGATACTGGCAGGTTTCTTAATGTCACATGTAAGCAGCTGTAATTAAATGCGTCGGGTGTGGCGTCTGACAGTCGCGTGTTTAATCTCTCCCTGTCGAGTCCTTGTTAGTGCCACCACCTGATCATAGGCCCAGACTGGGAGATGCCACCCCACACAAAAGGGCCATTTCAAATGAGAAAGAGAGAGAAAGAGAGGGGAATTGGAAAGAGGCTGCAATCTTTGGTGCATTCTTGTTCCTATTTCATCCTTTTTCCTGTAGGTATTTCTCTTGTTTTTGTTCTATCTTTCACTTTACCTGGGCAGCTTAGCATATTCAAGATGTAACAGGGTGAAACTTGGCACTTTGCTATTGTGGCATCAAGCGTCTCACACGTTTCAGGGTGTTATTTGTGCAAACGTTTCGAACGCTTCCATTTCACACCCGCTGGCATACATTGGTGTTGCTCTGCTGATCTCAGACGCTGTTTATGTGAGTTGCTACTCCAATTCCTGGAACGCAGTGCCACTACACTTGGTTAACTCTCTGACATATTTTTCTACTCCTCTAGTCTCTCACATTCTCTCTCTTTCTCCCTTTGTATGCAGTG
Organism: Neoniphon sammara; assembly: GCA_900302535.1. Lineage (NCBI taxonomy): Eukaryota > Metazoa > Chordata > Actinopteri > Holocentriformes > Holocentridae > Neoniphon > Neoniphon sammara. The sequence goes on along the minus strand of OMKZ01017769.1, from coordinate 4,253 downwards.
ACTGAAGCTTTTTCTTTCTTTCTTTCGCTCTTTCTTTCTTCGCTCCCCCCTCTCCACACTGATGGCTGTCTCTGGCCAAGCATGCACGGAGCACATTGGGGTCAGCAACAAAACGGACAGCATTAACAGGGGAGCACTGCGACACACATCCACGTGTGCAAAGACACACACATTCCCCCTGTACACACATTCCCTCGCTGATACCGAAGCTGTCAATCATGATGGCTGGGGGAATATGTGCTTCAGCACAGCAACAAGCTGGAAAAAATACAAATCCTCTGTGGCGCTGTAGCCATCCCTTCTTGCCCAAATCTCTCCTCGCCTCCCTCCATCCCTCTTCATCTTTGCTACCTTTACCTTCACCAGCCGCCCTTTTCTCTCCCCATGTTCATCCCTCCTCTGTGAGCCTAGTGTTATCCCTCTTTCACCAAGAGTCTACTGGCTTCTTTATGTACCCACTGTATCGGATGCTAGCAGATACCTGTTTAGAGGACACATTGCTGTTTTATTAAGACTTAAAAATGAGAAATAGGAGAGAGCAAGAGAGACAAGAAGACAGAGGGAGAGAGAGAGAGAGAGAGTGCCAATGAGATGTACAGCCGGAATCTCATTAGATATATTTGAACACCAGGACTACATGAGCTCCTGCTGACCATAATGCTGTGCAGTTACCAGCAGGGCATTGTGGGAGAAAAAGCAATTTGCTGCGGCGAGGCTCAATGGCCTCATGAATCAAGCCAATACGGACATGGCGAGAGCAGTTAAGAGACCAGTACACGCCGCCTGGAGATTACACTTAATGCTTTTCCATCACAAAAAAAAAGGCGTCGCACCTCTTCAGCCCCCAGAATCACTGTGTAGTCCCTGAATGCATGAGTCTATCTCCTTTTGTGTACTTGCATTGTCACCTACCACAATTTTTACACAACTAGATTTGCTAGTTTGTAAAGAAACTTGGTTTAAGTAACAGCACAGGCTACAGAGCAAGTAAACAGAGGATTTGTAAGTGCAAACCATCGATGGACTGATATATTGGCAGATTATTGGTATACCTATCAGCTTTAAAAAGCAATATCATATCGTCCAATACTGCCTATTTGGAAAATTGTGAAATTGCTGCTTGTATGACCCGTTATTTTACGAGTGTGTCACTTAATACAACTGTAAGTAAGATAGGGATACACAGGGCAATTTAACTCGCAGTAGCACAGTATGAGAGTACATCACACTTAACTGCAGTTTGGTGAATGTCGCTGTGCTTTCTGCCTTAGAGGCCGTCTCATCTGACAACTGGGTATCGAGGGGGATGGAAATTGACACGACTCTGCAGCTGCTTCTGCTTCTTCCCCTTGTATTTATGTCCCCACCATGCACCCGAACATGTTTGATTTTGGCTTAGGACTCCTAGCGAGTCCTAGGAGCACTTGAACTTCGAGCCTCACTGGAGGAATGTTTCTCTCTCAGGAAACTCTTAAGACTGCAAATGAAAACAAAGACTGAAAATCGTGGATAGATAGATAGATAGATAGATGGAAATAAAGGTCCTCAAGTTTCCCTGGATGAAGCAACAGAGTAAAACTAACAGGTCTTTCGTTTAAAAAAATATCTTAAGACAGGCCTGTCTAAAGAGCTTAACCTGTTTTGCACCTGCATTTCTATTCTGATTATTACAAAAATGTTTAACAATATTGTGCAGCCATTATAGGTGGGAATATATGGGCATCGGCCTCAGAAAACCATATCGTGCCATCCCTAGTGCGAACGGTACTCATTCACTTCTAACAGAGACTGTGGTTCTTGAAGCACTAAAAATAAATAAATAAATAACATCCTAAGCACGGACTTGTTTTGCAGTCTTCCAGATTGCTGATTTGGAGGCTGAGTCAAAACACCTGTATACCCCTTCTGCAAACACCCCAGCGCTCCGGTAGGCAACTGTTAATGGTAATGATGACAAAACATTGGTGCTAATGCTGTTAATAGCGATGATAGCGCTAATGAGGAGGCTACCTCGGAGGCTGTTTGCCTAAGCTGTTTTTCCTGGTGTGCCCTCTGGGAGCCGAGAGAGAGGAGCTGATATCCTGTTGCCGTGGTCCCCCAGTGGTCTGTTGGATGTCCTGAAAGACTTTCCCCTATGCCGGCTAGCTGTTAATGCAGACCGCTAATTACAAACAGGGGACATGAGGTAACTGGAAGAGAGCCCGCCGGGGCCAGATGCACACTGCGATTCGACTCCCTGCCTGTGACAAACCCTCACCCCCCTCGCTACGTCTCTGGAGGAACACGGGGCGAAGCGCTGCGTCCTTCTGAAAACAGCTTCTTACCCGTCCTTCCTCCGTTCTTAGGCTCGGCTGAAATCAAGAACCATGGTCCAAGTGGGAAGGCAAACACGGCAAAACCGTATTCTCTCTTGCTCGCTGCCTCTCTGTGCAGCAATTAAAACCTTGAAATATTAGTCTGCAAAATGGCTGCATTAATGATCCATGTGGTGGAGAAGCAGGGAAGAGCAAAACAGAAGGGAGAAAAGCGCTTTTATGTTGATAAAAGCTATGTATATGCTGTATTTTCTTTCTCCTAACAAAAAAGTCTGAGGGAGGAAGGTGGGTGGGGGATTACAATGTAGTGAGACCACCTTTGTAATGCTAAATCCCGTTCCTAATCTGCCAGTATTGATTGTCCATCGCAGGCATCCATTCACAAAGCAGAGGATTCTGGGGGAATCAGGGATCAGGGGGTGGACAAGGCAAGACAAGACGCTCCCAAATGGCCGGCACTGGATAAAGGCAAAGCCGGCTTCACTGAGCCTGCGCAGAGAAGAGAAAGAAAACCAGGGATAATGCTCTCCCTCTCGTCCACAAGTAAGAGGGAGAGAATAATCGCCGGAGCAAGATTGAGCTAAAAAGAGAGAAAAGAGTAGAAATGAGCCTTCCTGTCTCCATTTTGGCTCTGATATCTGGCAGTTGCCCTTTAAGAGTGAGAGTCTGCAGGGTCCAATTGGAAACTGGAGCTCAATCCCCTGTCCGGTCATTAAAACCGGTTTCTAGAATGGCATCCATCTGCTGCTCGCTCATTACCGCTGTGAGTGATGGTGGTAATGTTCCTAAATACGGTGCTGGCGCATTGTCACTGTGACCCTTGACTCAGGAAGTGGACACAAGCCGGCTAATGATGCCAGTTCGCGGACAGAAGTGGGCTCTGGGTGTCCAACTTGGAGTCAATACAGGTTGAGCGCACGGCGGCATCATTAAGATTAAATGACTTGTCCTTACAGTGACGCCGCTCGGCAACCGCGCTTGCGCTTCGGGTCGATTGCGTAACCGCCCGCGCCAGCATGGAGAGGCCGCTAACGTTCAGGTCAGGACTGCTCATGGACGTTGATGCACGTCAATCAGCGCTCATCTGTCTCTCCCCCTCTGTCTCTCCCCGCCACCGACCTAATTCTCTCCTTCGCCGTCTTTGACAGCTGGAAGACTCGAATCTATGAAATGAGTAATAAAGCGTTGCTAAAAAGCTAAGCGGTGACTCAGCAAACGGCACATTCACTGGGAATAAAAGCTTTATCCACGGCAGCCATTTTGATTTCACGTCAACAATGTCAAGTCGGAGCTGGCGCATTTTTCTCCTGGAGAGTGCAAATCTCTCCCGTGCTCAGAAGCTGCAGCCTTCCTCTAAACTAGTCCTCAGCATCCCCCTCCCCGACACACACACACAAACACAGACACACACACACACACACATACAGACGCACACACAGACAAACAACCGAACCGCTCCTCGCTGTTTGCCTCAGACAAATATACACACAAACGGTGCCGCTAACAAACAAATTCATATGCATGCTGCGCTAAATTTGAATATGCAAATAGATACAGTAAAATAGAAAACAACATACACACAGATTCACGCACGCACTCCAGCGCGCGCACACATACACACACACGCATGCACACACGCAAACTCACAGATATTATACATCACTGCTAGGTGTGAGGTGCCCTGGTGTTGAGAGTTGAGTGTATTTACCTGGAAGAGAGATGCAATATCCACTAAGGACTAATGAGCTCATTCTCTGTGCAGCCCAGTGCCTCAAGCATATCACACATGCGGATGTGCACGCACACACACACACACACACACACACACACACACATACACAGCAAGAAGTGTGTGCGCTCACATTGCAAACAGTCTCCATCCCCTCTCTCTCTATTGCTTCCTCCTTCTGCGACACCCCTTTCGTCATTTTTGCAATT
>OMKZ01017763.1:7482-19772 GCA_900302535.1 Neoniphon sammara | reverse complement strand
AAAGATTGTGGCCGACCCCTCCCACCCCGGACACGAACTCTTTGAGTCACTCCCCTCTGGCAGGAGGCTGCGGTCCATCAGGACCAAGACCTCACGCCACAAGAACAGTTTTTTCCCGTCTGCTGTCAGCCTTATCAACAAGGCCCGGATCCCCCCCTGACACTCTACCTCTACCCCTGACTCTACTTGTCACATTGACAGTTCTATAACTCTATGCGTTACATTAACGCACAGCTTGTACAATTCATTTGCACATTTTTCACTGCACATAGCTTTTAGTAGATTGTGTAATTTGTAATTTATATTGTGTATTTATACTTATATTGTTATTTGTAATTTTAATAGTTTATATTGCATATGGTTATACTTTTATATTTTTATTTTATATTTTTACTTTTTGCATGCACCAACATCACCACAGCAAATTCCTCGTATGTGTAAATCGTACTTGGCAATAAAGCTTTTTCTGATTCTGATTCTGATTCTGATTCTGAAACTTGAATTGAGTTAAGCCAAAATAAATAGCACAAGCTCAACTGAACTGAAGAGAGATTTTTTTTCTTTTTTTTGTGTGTAATTATAGGAGTGGAACCTTTTCTCCAGTGCACTCATTCTGATGGTTGGATTTTTTTAATAAAGGATGTTACTCAATCATATAATTAATAAAAGACCATCTACTGTTATTCTGTACAGAAGTTAAAATTATTGCTTATTATTATATATAGGTTTGATTTCTTAAAGTGTGAAAATTTGGTTTGTTACAGTTACATAGACTTGCTACAGCACTTCCCTATCTTGAAACTATTATTGCTTTAATAGCATATTAATAGCATAATATTGATTTATACAAAGTTTTCAAAGGATATAGCAATGTTTTTGAAGGATGATCAACTTGTTTTAGCTCTATAAGTGCTGATCCCACTGTGCAGTGCATCCAAATGTCAAGTACATTAACACATGGACTAGAATTACCCCCAAACATGATTTACACAGCACATCAGGCATATTACTTTATGTAAAATTGTTTATACTATGTAATCTAGTTTATTTGTCTAAACTTGTACCTGACCTGCTAATGTGCCTCACCTCAACTGAATCACATTCTTTTAATATGGTGATATGGTGAGCTGGATAACAGCATGTACCGGAGTCATGGCACAGCATGTACAGCTCTGTGGTTCACAGTTCAAGAAAGGTGTGTGTGTGGGGGGGGCGGGGCTTGGGATATGTGGGGCTGTGAGTTTGAAAGGACATAAAGTGCCTGCCAGCAACCAGTTACCATCAATTACACCAAACCTCTGGCTAGAGGGCTGTGGCACAGCTCAACCAATAAAACACTGTCTACTTATTACATAACCAACCAGACACAAGCAAAGGCTTTTCAAGCAGCTGCAGCATAGAGTTGACTAAAAGTAGTCCCAATGACAACGCTCCTAGTTTTATTTATTGAATTCATTCTGAATTTCTTTTTTGGGCATACAAAGAGTTTAATCACAGTAGCTCTACTTCTAACTATAGGAGACAAAAGCACCGAGCAGCCTGGCATGATGTAAAACTATGATGGAATCACAATGTGTTCTGATTAGAAATCTCATCACATTTTTCACCTTTTGTTTTTGTACTGTTCCCTTTTCAAATACCATGCAATCATGTGCTACCCATGAGAATTTGGTTGGCTGTTGCCAAAGTGATACACCCTAACACTCACCAACTTGTATAACTTCCTCCCATGTTTCTTTTTTACCAGAGAACATTGTCTTGAACTGAGCCTTAGATTAGTGTAGTTAGATGTGTTGAGGCGGTTAATGTGTGTCATTCTTGGATACAGCACAATGCAATTCTAAAAGCAAGTACAGTGACAATCTGTGCCAGTTTATTTAGTGTTTGGGTGTCTTATTACAATGTGAAAGTACCGTATTACATAATCCTTGCTTCTTAGTTCTAGAGAAATTGCTGCAAAATGTTACCCTCCCTAACTGAAAACCCTTTGCAATTTTGGCTCCTTGGAAAAAATGAATCTGTGACATTGCTGTATCAAAAGATTTTTATATAATGACACTGACTGAACAACTGCTGCACCAAATTTGGCGTACTTATTGTAACATGGAGCACTTGAAACAACCCACCCAACCCTGCAAATAACTAGGCTGTTCCAGATATTTCAGATTTCAAAAGAGAAACCACGACAAATTAAAATGTCACCATTTTTGGTCTGACTTGAAAAAAATTAGCTCAAAACAGTTCTGAGTTAAATTCAAGATGTTGAGTCTCAAATCAGAGTTTATGCACTTTTCCCAGCTACTGACACTCAGTGAACTCAATAGCTGTCCCATCGGGTGAATAGGAATGTTTTGTGCTGTTGGAAAGTAATGTTCCCACCATTCAGTTGTTCTGCTTGTTTTTTTTTCCCAAAACTGTGAAATTAATTTCTCATCAATCTTGAAATATTTTAATTTGTTTTAAATTACAATCAGAAATCTATGAAGTGATCAAAAGCTGCAACTGTTGACTACAAAAAAGTAACTGTAAATAGATTACACATTTTTTGAAAACTATCCTAGTCTGAGTTGGTACTTTATAATGCAATAAGTTACTTTCAAACTGAACACATACGTTTCCCAAGGATTTCAGGTGTCCAACGATCATTTTAGTCAGTGTGTTATTTCATGTAAGAAATAAAATCCGCCACCTCACTGCAACCTAACTACATTAAAGTGAGAGGGCAGTGTTATAAATCCTTTGTTCACCTCCTTACATTACACTATGATCTCCTTTCCCAATAGGCCTGTTGGTGCTTTGACTTCCCCAGTGATGTAATTGTTGTGCTCAAAGTGCTCAAACTATAATCGTCCTTTCTTGGGCATGAAAAGGGAAACAACCACCATTACAAGTATCAGTGTTAAAAAAAAAAAAAAAGAAACTTTTTCTCCCCTGTATGTGCATCAGCAATGTAGTGACAGGGTACAAAAAAAGAAAATCGGGATATGAATATGTATTACAGCATCATCTGAATATGCAAAATAACAGCAGTTGAACATACAGGACAAAATGAGGGAGGATGATGTGCATATGAAAACGGAAAATACTGTATATGCAGTGTCTCATGACCCTACCCTAAAAAGTCCAACACAAAATTAATGTTTGTCAATATAAGAAACAGAGAATAAGAATAAACAAATCTTAAATTACAGCTTGTGTCTGCATGTGCAAAATTTGCATCTTATTAATATTAAAACGTGCACATAAGGCCAGATAGGATATATGTATAGAAAATGAGTAGACTCGATGACCTCCAGTGTGAAAACCTACTCACCTTATCAATTATTGAATATATTCAGTATAAGAAACTAAGCTATGGAAACTCAGGTCAACGCTACGTCTCCTGTGAACCCCTGAGCATACTGAGAAAAGAAAAAAATAAAAATATATACAATATGCTGATTATAGTATACTAAGATTATGCTTACAGGCCAGCCTGAATAGTCACTTCTCATCAGCGATGCAACTGAATATTGTCAGTTTGCTCATCTGAAGGAGCATGAGATTGTCTCTGTACACACATGGGATAAGTGTCATATGATTTTATGGAGAGGATGAATGCATTAATACGCCCTTAAACACTCACTGCTGACTAATGGAAGCTCTTGAAGACCGGTAAGTCATATTCTTTTGTCTGTTACTTCAGATGCATGTTCACTAAACTACAAAGGTTGCTTTTCTGTCCCCACTGATCAATAATAGACATCTTTATTATAGATCAGTGGCAGAGCGCCCCACCCCCAATCCTCCAAATACGGGTGTTATTCCAAACGTTTTGAATAGCCTGCATGAAATACAGCATATACTGCATATTCAGACTTATGCTATTACCCTTAGGCTATGACTACAGGCGTGATCAGTGTTTGCTTGCAGTGCCCCTTCATTAATTCAGTGTCCATCTAAAAATGGACATGGTCAGTCTCAGTCAAACCCAGCACCCGTGCAGTCCTACTCCACTGGACTGCCCTACATCTGAGTGTGTTTACAGCCTCTCGGCAGCCACACCGCCAGCCGCGTGCTTTCAAGTGGGGCAAGAAGAACAACTGACGTCACCGTGTAGAGAGCACGTTGAAGTATACAGGCAGGGTACTGCTGCAGCCGTAAATACTGAAACAAACGCGCAGCACAAATAAAAATCCGCACCAATTATCACATGGTACAGGACTATCACTAAAACAGGGCTGTCTTTATATCCTTAGTATTTAGCTCATTACACAATAAATAAATAAATAAATAAATAAATAAAATTTATTTTAAAAATCCTTCAGAAGGAATGGAATTACTTACTTATTGGTAACAACAATTTTATATTGTGTTACACGCCCCCTGTTATCTATTATCCTTTTCCTAAAAAAAATCCGAATAACTAATTTGCCTCGCCAGTGAATATTAAAGGGAACCAAAAGACTTTTGTGTCCAATAACCTATTATTGTCAACATTTTGCTCTGTAGTGAGAATACTTCCACCCAAATAAAGTACATTTTCCTGCCAATTCTCATCTAAGCTGTCTTGGTATGAAAGGAGAAGGGCCAGATATGAGGAATTATACGGAAAGCGAATCTGGGGTTTGGGGTAGAATATATTTTTGTACAATCCACACTATGACGTTAAATCTCGTTGCGATGCCATTCTAGGTATTATGGCCCAGTGCATCAAGCATACGCCCTCATATGTTCTCTAATGTTTTGAGCTTTACTTAGGACCAGTCACTCTGCAACGTGACCGCCGAGCCCCGTGCCGCTGGTCCCGCCCTCCCTCGCCAATGAAAACGTGTCCGAATGTGTTGTGGGCGTGGTCACCGCTTAGTGGCATCCAATGATTTTTGTCGATTTAAAATTCCTTGCCAGACCATGCACAGGCACGTGTATCCCTGCGTGTACACTACTGTTGGGGGTGAGGAGCAATGTCTGTTATACAGTTGGGCTGAAACAGACAGCCAGAGAGGAACGTCGACGTGAGCGGAGTTTACAGTGTTTTTGTGAGACTTCCGAGCACTTTATCGTGGAATAATATCAGAGCTTTCGATATCTTAACGTAGCGTATCCAAGGTAAGCACGGAAACAGTGTTCCGGTTTGGGGAGTGGTGTCTGTGGCCGATGCTTCTTAGCCAGCTAGCTAGCATGCTGTTACATCGGGGTGTCAGTGTACTTACCTGCAAAATGTAGAATATAATGGTTTTATTGCCTATTGTTACCCATTTATTCAGCCTAGCTATCCATATGCTTACTACTTGCTTGCGAAACTTGTAACGTTACATTTGTGTTGTAGCTTGTAGGGACCATCACGTGAATTTACAAATACCAAATAAGTCAGTTCATAATGAACGGTCACTTAAGATCATAATACTATGATCTTAATCAAAATTGTTGAGGAGGGTGTATGTGATAAGAAGAAGCATCCTAGACTCCATGATGACGACCTCACAAAGATATGAAAATAAAATAAAAATAAATCAAGACCTATTTAGCAGTCTAGCCAAGGGTTAAGTTTTTAGTAAGGTGAGATGTTTTGTGGATTTTTCAGTGTGAGATTTGTTTCTTGGTTTGTTTCAGTGGGGGTGGACACGCACATGCACGTTGCACAATACAGTAGCCAGAGTGCGAAATGTCCAGCTGTGATAGGCTCATAATGTATTAGTGTAAGGCTCGCCAAAAACGACATGTGAAACATGTACTCTGTGGCAATGTGGAAGTGGATCTGCATGGTTAATCATTTTGGTTATTCAGAATGGCACAATGTAGGATACGATCCAAGTGATTATTTTATCAGCGATATGAAAGTGCTGTAATCTGTAACGTGTACCAAAATGCGTGCCTGCATTTTTATGTTCTGTTATGATATGCTGTGTACTGCCAAACCACATGCAGTCATCATTACAATATTTCATAGCATCTTTGAAGTTTGTCACCTCTATTTGATCTATCGTCACACTGCCACTGGTGTTTTGCTTATGTTTTGATGTGTTTGAAGACTTTTTCACTCAAAAAATGGAAGTGCGATGCTGATGCAGAAGCACACACAATATGTTATGGCTGAATGTCTGAGTGGTTAAATTATGCCAGTGTAGTTTGTGAACATCTTACCAAAATGAACATTAAGTTTTGATGCACTGCAGGATGTGTAAATTAGTTACTGTGTATAGGCTTTTCAGGCTCTTGGTGAAGACAGGATATCTCAAGCGCCACAAAGACAAAAGCATCATTAGCCTAAGCAGAGAGCCACTCTTAAATGTCTTTTGTGATCCGCAGTTCTGTTGTAGAGGCTATTGTAGGCGTGTTTATTTGTGCATTTACAGAGTGCATGCCTGTCTCACCAATCAGATGATTCCCTGTGATAGACAGCATTTGCAAACCACTCATGTCCATGAATTATGCTGGTGAAGCTGCTGCACAGCAAGAGCTGCATGTCACCCACACAGGCTGCAGCGCGGTGTACCTTTGTGGCCTCTGGATACAAACAGCCCTATCAGACCTGTTTTGATATATATAAATAAGATGAGGACTTTTTTCTCTTAAGTGTAGGCCTTTGCCAGTCTGAGTCCAGCTGGCCAATATCATCTGTGATGGCTAACGTGACGTGACATTTATGAGGATGTGCATAGACCATCCCTATAGCGTCTCCTGGCAGTCACATAGATTATATTTTACAGCAGATGTTCTATTAAAGGCAAGTTGAATTACACAAGGCCATAAATAACAGACCACAGAAGATAGAGAGATGCACAGGAATTTGCACAGTTACAACCCCTGCAGATCACATGTGGTAATTCTTGCACATACATCAAGGCCTTGTGAGTGCTCCTGTGAGCTACGGAGTCACACATACACAACCAGTAACTCTCTAGCCAGGTGCTGAACCAAGTTGTAAATGATGCGAAGATTTAAAAAAGAAGAAATTCACACATTTACTGTTCCTGTTGCTGTGAAGTTATGTATGCATAAAGTAATCTTCCTTCATCTAATGTGTGACACCCACAAATAAGACATGGAGAAGAAAGGATTATGGTGGCTGAATGCTCCAGTTTAAAGCTAATTTAACCTGACAATTTTGACACCAGTGAAGGGGAATAATTTTGCCCATAGGCAGAAAACACTTTGGCTCCACTAAGACACTTTCAAATTAGAGTGGAGTGATACACTGACTGAACTAACAACGCCTGATATTGAATTTAGTGGGTGAAGCAGGATAACAGTGCTGCAATGTTCCCGTTTTGGCTGCAATAAGAACAATGTTTTTATAGCTTTACTAGCCACACAGAGGCACACGGTACTACCAAATGAATCTCTGCTCCGCTGTAAATTTAAGACTCTAATTGACATAATTTGCCTAAGATTGGAGGATGATGGAAAACAAGAAGCCAAGAAGGGAGGGATAGAGGCAGAGACGGCAAGAGAGAGGGAGTCCTCTGTGTTCTCGAACAACAAAGCAGCCAGTTCTACCTAACTAACCCACAGGCTTCCAGGAAATAGTTTGCTGGTTGCTGGCTTCTGAAGGAGTCTGAGGTAGTGACAGTTCAGATGTTATTAATGACAGTTTCCTTGCAACATGTTCAGTGCTGTTTGAATTAAGCCAGAACATCAAGGCTTTTTCCTATTCTTTAGGACATAAATACAGTGATACTTGTTGCAGATGTTCAACAGAAACATGCACATCTCCAGATTCTTGCAGTAAATCATTCTGACTTAATGACTTAAGCTATTTGATGTTTCGTTGCCTCAGTCTACATTGTATGAAGTCTTATTGCCCAGAATTGACAGTAATGTTGTACTTGGATATAATTCTGTCCTTGGAAGCTAAGCAGATTGCATAAATCGATAAACTCTTGGTAACTCAGCTGTGTCAGTATTACCAAATGTCTTTCATAGGTCACAAATTATTGCTCATTGTTTTCTAAAAAAAAAAAAAAAAAATCTAAAATACTGGAACATTTTGACACCAGAAACTTAAATTTTTATGACCCATTGATCTTATTAAGTCATTTCAGTCTGGATTCAGTTTGGATTCAGCTGTGCTATAAAGGCATTTAAAACTATTCACATATCTTGAGATATTTCTACCTTTTTCCAGTGTAACCCTGTCAGGAATGTAGTTCTACTTGTCTGACAGATAATTACACCCATCTGCTGCAGTAACACATCTCCAGCCATGCACCCCATCCCCTTCCTTGACCATAGCCTTCCATCTTTGCAATAGTCATGGGCAGTTGGGGCCTCAAAGTGCACCCAGCACTGTCTCCCCGAAACCCAACCCCATCTGTTTCTCACCCGTGTGCTGTAATGGGCACTGCTGCCATAGTTAGCTTTAATTGCATTTTTACAACCCTTATAAACATCTGATCAGAAAACATTTGAGGTTTGTGCAACTTGGAAATATTTTTATTTTTCTGCTGTTTCTTGGCAAAAGCATGTTTTTGTGGACGTACCGTGACTAATAGGAATGCCTCGGAAAAAGAAATGCCAGCTGAATATTGCCTTATGTAAGAGAGATTTTAGAACCTTCAAATATGTAAATAGATTTTTTTTTTTTTTTTTTACCTTGGAGTACATTTTTAACTATACCCTTCCCTCCACTGCTGCCAAAATGCATTAATAATCTTCTGGGTTGACCAAATAAACTGTCTTACAGAGTACTATCAACAAGGTTTCAACAACTTCAGTATTTAGGGAACTCACCAGCTTGGATGCTCACACACTTCTGCATGTATGGCCAAACTACAGCCAGTCCGCACAGACCTTCACTTGTTTTCCATTTATATTCGACCTTACAACCTGCAAGGTCTGTGATCTTTAATACCAGCACATATGCCATTTGGTGTAAACTATTATCAAAAGCACCCCACACTGCTATTCATGCATATGTGTGGCCTCAGCAGGAACAGGATCAAATGTTGACGAAGGCCACAGAACAAATTTTTGTCAACTTAGTTTTTGAAATGAGTTTATATGAGATCAGATGTAAATTTTATGTATTTTTCAATGGAAATAAATGTTATCCTACATGTACACAATGTACTTTCATCATTTTAAATGGGGCAATCAACTGTTGTTGTACCATTGAATGCTTTTGCATTGTATAATTGAACCATTGCAGTGTGCATCACGTAACAGGAGACGGTATATTTTACTACAAAGAGCAATGGTCAAAGAAACACAATGGATTCCTAGTTTTTATAATGTAATAACTTTGTAACAGTACGAAGCCCCGTGGCATTGGTGAGGAGAGGTGGGCCTCATTTTTTGCAACCCATACCGAGCGCATTTCTCCCTGCCTCTGAATATGCATTATGTGCACTGCCGAGTCTTTTTACACACGGATCTGGAGTTCCTCCCAAACCTCGTTGCAAATGCCATGAAAAAAAAACATGAGGCTGATCTGAGACCAGCGTCTGCGAGAGCGTACAGCCCAATCGCAGCAGGATGCAGGACATTTTTTTCATTGGTCCAGATAGTCGACCAATCAGCAGCCGAGGAGGCTTGCGGAAATCACAGCCGCGTACACGTGCTTTATGTACACAGGAAGGCGAGCTGGACAAGTTCTGTCTCAGGGCAATAACACTGTGCTTTGTGAAGGCATCCAACCCACACATGCAAAACAAGGAAATAGAGCTGTACTTTCAGACGTTGTGTTTTGAAAAATTTAAATATTAACAGCAAGTTGGGTTTGGATACGGAGCGGCTCAGGCAGAGACGTTTACACGTTTTTACGCACGGATCCACGGTACACATTTCTGCAGCTGTCCGACTGTACGTCGCGGTAATTAATTGTGCTGAACATTGCACATTTGCCGGTCATGGGGTGACATTACTATTTTTTATTGCATTTCTTAGCAGGAAGCGTCTTACTTAGAGGACATTCAAATCTGGTATGTAAGTATGTATCTATGTGCCACTGGACAAGGCTGTCACAGATCTCATCTGCCATACTTATTATTTCAAGATATTACCTGTAGTGCAAATGCTGTTAGAAGTAACAACATTTTACTGTTAAAGGAGAAATCCACCTATCACAAACTTGCTATTATTTCCTCAAACTTAATTTTCTCCATCAACACTGGAATGGGGAAATAATTTTGTGGACCAAGATTATTTGTGCTTTTATATCTAGAGCTCTTTCTTGTGCATGAACACAACCAAATGTGGACTCATAGCCTCTAAAGTCATCCTGGATATACCATTACAGTATACACAAAAGGGGGTCCTTTTTCCTGTACATGCCATCAACAAGGGGACATTGTTTTTGTTTTTGTTTTTCTTTCTCCAGCTGTCAGATTTGTCCATGCTCTAAAGTATAGATTGTTGTCAGAAGTCATAAGAACAATACGCAAATCATGTGTGTAGTTTCCCTCAGAATTTAAGTGTGATAAAAATGTGTGCTGAACTCTTGGCTGAACCTGCCATATGAAACACTTTGAAAAGGACAAAAGACTTAGCCTTGTCATAGATGCCATGTGGTGAAGGGCTTATTTTTTTATTCATTCATTTGTTCTGGTGCATAGATGGCTTGAAGCCATGATGTTTGAATGGTACGCTGAATTTACAGTGAATCATTCTCGTAATTACACACCAGCTCCTCTGTGTGCTGCTTTAAAGATACAGTGTTTATATCAGATGAATGCTTGTTTCTGATGTAATGATTACCATTTTAGTTGGCAGCTATGTAGCCAACTGCTTGCCAACTAAAATCAAATGGCTGTAAATGGTGTTTCACCGACAGTTTATGACATACAGTAGCTAATTTCTCTGGTTTCTCCTGCAGTGTCTTTCCCCACCAGAGTTATAGTTGTGTTGGGTTAGATTTGAGCATTGCAGGCTTTAGCGGCTGCATGATTTATTAGGCCTCAATGCATGCTCTCTTCTCCTTTTTTTGTAAGAGCAAATGTTATATTGAACTGCTTGGAGTTTAATGTTGTCTTGCTCAGCAGCGGACATGCATTCCTCGTAGAAAATGACTTAAAGCCTTTTCCAGCTCATTACAGTCTACTCATCCAATGAAGTGCACATAAAAAAAAGCTTCAGTGGCTGGTGTGTCTGTTTTTTTTTTTTTTTGGATCCTTCCACCAAAATA
Organism: Neoniphon sammara; assembly: GCA_900302535.1. NCBI lineage: Eukaryota > Metazoa > Chordata > Actinopteri > Holocentriformes > Holocentridae > Neoniphon > Neoniphon sammara. The sequence goes on along the minus strand of OMKZ01017763.1, from coordinate 8,668 downwards.
CACAATGGGGCAGCAGAGAGCAGTGCAGTCAGTTCCAGAAAAGTTGACACTGTGTTTAAGCGTTGAAGAGTGCCAAACAAAACAGTGTCAAACCAGTTATTCTGTAATATTTTGATACAATTTGTAATTAAACTTTTTGCAGGCACCGATTTTAATTTTGATTTGATTTGATATTGTCATTAGTGGTAGTGTATTGTGTACTTGAGATGTTTTTGGGACTGTTTAACCAGTTGTGACATCACATCGTCATGTGATTGGCAAATGCCATACTGGGCGTAGGTTAAATATGGTTTCAATTCCCCTTCCGCTGTTGTTACTTGATAGATATTAGAACTAAAATATCATTGTCAATAAAGTTTATTGCAAGTAAGAGGACCGTGTGCAGGAGCATCTCTCTCTTTCCACTTTCTGAACTGAAAATATCTAGATACTTGTTCAGTGAGCTATGTATGTTTGAGCAAGGCAACATTAAACTGACATATTCTCATACTAAGACCATTCCATCTCCCATACTGAGATAGAGACAGAATGGCACCCCTCGGAGATTTATTTTACTGAGTGTATTTCCTGTAAATAAGAGAGAGCTGGTGCTTATGGGGATTTATGCTCCATGCATGGGTGGCCCACTGCAGCCTAAAGGTGGATTAGCGAGAAAGTGGGTGGCTGGCTCAGACTAGGATGGCATATCCATATATTCTAGTAGCCTGAACACAGTCCACCACCACCCCTCCGTGTGTTTTCGCCGTGCCCCTTGGAAGTATGCATGGATGACTTGCTGCCCACTCACTCCCTGCTTGCACCCATATTTCCAGAGCATAATGGCCCCCCTCCCTCCTCCACCCAGTTGAGTCTTAGCGCACAGGGTTTGTCATGTGCTACAGTGCATCATCCATCTGACCAAACATGATGCTCATTAGCATTTCTTGGTAATCAAGAAGGTGGTGTCGCTGCAACATGGCACCATTCAAATGAACCAGTGCAACTCGGATTCCTGCAGGTGGTCACCACATGTTTTTCATCCTCCTAAGTCCAAGTTGTTGTTTGTTTTTAGTTACTTATGTGTGATGAGTTGCGTTCGTCATTAAGTGCATCACACCTATTATCCTCTTGTTGGGCCTAATGAGTCCCCCAGCTGGCGGCTGCTCTGAACCTGTCCAGTCAGCTGTATTGGGCTGTTGCGTCAGGA
>OMKZ01017760.1:0-13213 GCA_900302535.1 Neoniphon sammara | reverse complement strand
CAGATGGTGCCGAAGAAAGAGCCATTGTCCCGGCTGGTCTTACCCCCCATCTTATCTATTGATTGGAAAGCCGAGAGGGGAAAATAACGGGTATTGATTACCACACTGGGTGAAGTTGCTGGGCAGGACGTCTGGAGGGGTAAGAAAAGGCGGCATTCTTTACCGTCCGCTGCCCCGCTGCTGTCAGAGCACCCTCTACCGCTCCACCTATCCCCGTCTCTCTCTCTCTCTCCCTCTTTCTGTCTTCCCCTTTCACCCCGCCACTGCTGCCCCCTCCCTCCCTCTCACCTGGCCTCCGTTCTTGAATTGCCAGGGTGTCTCTCTCTCTCTTTCTGGGCGATTTTTATCTCCGCTTGTGAAATGTATAGCCCGGCGCAACAGCGGTCTCTGAACAGAAGCACTGGCCTTTCACACACTCCCCAAGCCGCAGTGCCTGCCTCACCTTTCCCCTTCACCCAGCCCCTCAAGTCTCAAGTGAAGTCACTCGCCCTGGATTTGGTTTCTAGCTTTCATGTATTATTTCCGTGTTGCCTTCCTTGAACTGTAGCTGCGCCCCATGCGAGGCCGCTGTTTCTTTTTTTGCCATCCATTTTGTTGACTTGTATTATAAAAGTGCCCCTGAGATTTTAAGAGACGCATGATAAGATGTTTCCCTGGTAGCTCAGGGTCCATTAAACTCTAGTTCCTTCCTCCCTTATGCTCCTGGGCTGTTGGTGCAGAGCGGGTCAGGCTCATCTGTCTGTCGGCTCTTGTATAGTCTGCTGAGCTAACGCACCAATGCTGCCGAGGAGCAGGAAGCATTCTCCAACTCTTTATTTCTTTATGTAAATACTGCATGTTGAAGACAAATGTTTATATAAGTAATCAATCACTGAAGTCTGATCGTGTGTGACAGGCTGTTGATGCACAAGAAAATCTCGCATTTGGCTAGAGATTAAGGGCAAAATCCTTCTCATGAGTAGATGTTTATAGTGTTGTTTGAAGAGCCATGTCCTACATCGTGCCGACTGTGTTGCGTGCATCATCAAGTTGTTCTCATTGTGGTTGGTTGAGATCCAGGTGTTCTCTATTGGAGCGCCTGTCAGCAGACAAGCCAACCCTTTATTGACATATTTGCAATGACTAGAAAGACCAAAGCGCTTTGGATGGAGGAAAAAAATGCATGTACACATCATTACAAATCCACAGGTGTTTTGTAAAAGAGAAAATAAATGAGAAGAGAGGTGCCAGCACATCTGAACATTGCTTAAGCCTGGCAGCCTTTGTAGCCTTTCTTAGTTTTTTGCGTGCGTGCTCCTCTTTCTCTTTCATTTGCATTCTGACATTTCCTCATGTATTTCTCTCAGATCAACAGTTTGTTAACCCTCTCATAGGGGTTCGTAAAATGGCTGTATTTATTCCGAATCACAAGAATGCCTCTCGTTGAATGTGCCCCTTTCTCTTAAAATAATCCATCACCAAATTGAGCAAAGAAAAACAGAGCTAATTCTGTGAGTCGCCAGGCCTCCTCCTCCTCTTCCTGCGCAATGAAAGATTCCATTCACACATGGAGCTCGGCTAAAATAAGGTCCCACACCAACACTGCAATACGGGAAAGCCCATATGGTCATGTGTATCATTTTCCGTTTACATGGCAGCGAACAATTCTAACAATTTGGCTGAACATTCCGGAATGCTTACCAGTTTGTCATAAATATGCTAGATTCCCATTCATCATTCCTCTGCAGAAGAGGGTAATGCTTAGTTCAGCAAACACAAGAGAGCCTCCGAGCTAAAATAACACAGGGAAGTACTGAGATTTTACTTCTTTTATGCTGTGATTGCATATTGAATTCGGAAGTCTTTAACTGCATATCCTGCTAACAAGTTGATAAGGCAGTAATTCCCCCCCTTTCTCAGAATTTTATTTCCCACAGCTCAGAAACCACTTTGAGGTGTCTGAGCTTTCAACTCCAAGGCTAAGAGGACCTGTCCTTGAAATAGAGGCGGAGGAGGTGGCGCTGGAGGTGGAGGAGAGTCCCCACTGAAGAAAGGATGGTGGTCAAGCAGACAGCACAAATACTTATTAAGTTATTCAGACGATGGCCTTGATTTCAGCACCTCTTCATGCCTTGTTTTTCAAAAGAACTTCAAAAGGTCTTTTCAAGAGTGGAGTCGGAGGGAGGAAATAATTTGTTGCACATTCCATGCGCTTGGTGCAGCCGCCAAAGCCCTCTAGTTTATTAAGCCCGAAGCTCAGGAGCTGGAGTGGTTCTGAGTCCTTTCAGTACAGCACTGCAAAGACGTTTGAACCCCAACATATTTTTCTATTTTAACACGGAAAACACCATTCAAATTTTTCCTCACTCTTACTATTTTCTCAAGAATTATATTATTCTCCAGGAACGTCGATGGCTTTTAGAAAGCTTTTTTTGGCACAGGCAGTATCTACGTTGGGTCAATACATTTTGACACTTAGCTACGACTAGGCTTTTAGCATGAATCAGCCCTTGTCTTTTGTATAACGCGTCAGTCGGCCTCTATTACTTTTGTAATCCAATAGGAGCAGTTGGTTAAGTGGCTTGTGAACTATGTTGTGAAGATATATCAGGAGAGATAACTGCACCCTCATTCTTTGTGATTTGGCAGAAACGCGTTTGTTTTCACAAGGCTGTGAAGTCTTTCAGGATCAATTCAGTCCATATGAGCGCGGTACCAAGCCAGAGAGCTGTGACCTGTTTGTGGTCCTCGGCAGAGTCTGCAGAGCAGAAATGAACAGTGAGTGCCTCTGTTCTGCTCTCCTGGTAGCGGAGGAGCGAGATATGGGCCAGCTGACAACAGCCAAGAAGACTGCGGTCACGTTTTCCCCGCAGACATAAACAGTGACACTTCCAATTTCCTGTGCATGCTGTGGACCAGGAAGGGCCAAACACAGAGAGGAAGGAAAACTCTGAGCACTGTGTGTGTATGAAAGAGAGAGAATGGGAGAGAGAGGAGAAAGGGAGTGAGGCTTTCATTGATGTAACACTCACAAATTTCAGTGTCTTCCAAGAGTTTTCAGGGTGTATTGGATGGTGCATCGTAAAGTAAAATTATTTATGGGTCACATAGAATTTATAAACATGTATCAGTTTAGTTCCTGTAGCATCAAGAGTTCCCAGACAGTCTGGATACCTGTAGTCGAGGCACATCTGTTGGCAGTGAAATGGCCAGATGGAGTTACCTGAGTCACCCTCCCCCACCTCCAGCCCCATCAATATAATGAAGTTCTTGTTTACCATATGTGTGAAATGCGCCAAAGGAATGTGACTGTGCATGTGTGTGTGTGTGTGTGTGTGTGTGTGTGTGTGTGTGTTGAGAGAGGCCATGTGTGTTTACCCTCCCCATTGTTTTTACAGCTACCAGGCTGACCATTTGTTCTGTGCTCTGTGTGCTTTGTAAGGCTGTCGCGGCTAAAGGGTTTTTGTTGCATTTCCCCCCTTTTCTTGCCCCTCTCCTCTCAGCCTTCGGTGTCCAGTCCGCTCAGTGATTCAGGGTTTTGTTTAGTTTTTGGTGGGGGTTAGTTCATGGCCGGCGCTCCGGTCTCAGTGTGAGTAGTGGTACGGGCCTCCTAACACCATCATAGGGCGTTTCGGCCCGCTCCACTTCACTAGATCTGAGGGAGCAGACCTGAGCCAATTAAGAGCAGCGAGAGCAGGCTGCTGTCCATCTCTCTGTGGCCCGCCCCCCTTATTGCTTTGATCTCTGGCACGCTACGCAAAACCAGAGCCAGAACATTTTACCCTCTCTGTGCAATGGATGACAAGGCTTGTCCAATTATTACAATCTGGTTTCAACATTTCTGGGTAATCAGACAAAAGGATGACAAATTACCTCTATCTCATTCCATCTGCCCACAACCAGGTTCTTCTGAGTTACTGAGGTGAAATTCAGAGAGGTTTTATTTCATTCAGTAATGAGCATATATTTTTGTTATCGTGGTTTCTTGCTTGTATGTGCCACCATATCCCAAAGACTCTTTGTGCTTTTACCATGTCGATGTCAGCTGGTGAAAAAATCCAATCAGATTAGTTTGTAAACTAATATTTTGGGTGTTGTAGAATATAGTTAGACTGATACATTGTCCATCTGATATGTCTGCTTGACATTTTCCATGTTTTAAATATCAGATATGCAGGTTCCTCTTTGACCACAGCTACAAAAAGCAGTTTGTAAAACTTAAAATTTCTTTAGACATTTTATGTATTTATTTGATTGTTTTTTGTACTTCAGTTCTTCATTTAAAGGCCTAAAGTATTGTATGGTTTCCACTACCAAGGACTAGGTGCAGTGGGTCACCCTGCTTGTTCCTAATTTCAGTTGTAGGTTTAAGATTAATGTCAGGAGTTTCAGTGGAGCATTTTAGTGTCCTTAAAACGTCCCTTTAGTATAACTAAATTTTTTTCACCCTAACAAGAATAAAATCATTCAGAAACAGTGAATGCTTTTTGTTTTGTGGTATGAAATTGTTCAAATGTAGCCTAGAGATACTGAATAATGTCTAAAAAGATTGGTGTCGGTTTGTCAAAAACCCCTACCGGTTGAACCCTATTGTGGGTTGCAGATTCAGCGATGAGGTCTTATTTTTTCCTTTTTGAAACTGTATTAATTCAGTACGGCTGCTCGGTCTGCACAGACTCCGAGAAAGGTTGAATTCACCATTGTTTGGTGTGTTATTTGTGGTGTGTGTGTCTGCAGGCCCACCGCGGGTGGCAGAGAAGGTGGCTCACAGACAGACGGCCCGCCTGGGGAGCGCCATCAAGCTGCCATGCCCCGTGGAAGGAGACCCTCCCCCCCTCATAATGTGGACCAAGGATGGGCGCAACATCCACAGCGGCTGGATCCGTTTCCGTATCCTCCGCCTGGGCCTGAAGATCAAGGAGGTGGAGGCAGAGGACACAGGGACCTATATCTGCAAAGCTACCAATGGCTTTGGCAGCGTTAATGTCAACTACACACTCATCGTCATTGGTAAGTGTGTGTGTCACATCACATTGGAATAATTAGTTTGGATAATCAGCTGGCCCTTCTGATGAGATCATCGGGGCTAATAAAATGTTATATATAATACTTGTTAAAGAGTTAAACTCAAATTAGCATCTATAAAAAATGAAGTCACCTGTTTAGTAACCATGACCAGGGACCGTGGCACTGAGTCAGACCACATCAACTTCCGCAACGGAAGTGCCTTAAAGTCAGATTTGTAACACTTCCCTGCAGTCGACAAACTTACCACATTTCAGATGTTAAAAGACAGCATCCCTCACGGAGGTCAAGGTCTAAAACAAGCGGATTTACGAAGGGGTTAGTGGTTGATCCTCTCATCTATTGTATGTGTTACAGCCCCTACCTCTCCCTGCCCAAAGTAAACAGCGGCACGGGATATTGTTTCATACTACTTCATCCACTGTGACTCAATTGGATCTGAAGTTCTTCCCTTTCCTGAGGCTACGCTCTGTTAAGGCAGGAGGTCTGGAGCTCCGCAATAAGAAACACATTCGATGTAATAGTGGTGGTTTGTCTGCAAAGTCTCAACAGCTCTCAAACAGGACCTAGAGGATCAAGCACACACTGAACAAACTTTTTCACCCAGTACACGCGTGCTTTACACATGTGTACGTGTATTTGTGTGTGTGTGCATACAGTACATTTCCTCTGCTCTAGAACAGGGCATGATGAATGAGTGGAGTGGAGCGTGAAGGCTGTGTTTAGTCTAATTACTCTAAGATGCCTAATTAGGACCAGAGTCTCTCCGAGGGAAGGCGAGGCCAGGGGCCTGATGGAGGAGTTGCAGCCGAGTCTTGTGACAGCCGCTCCACTGCGCCTTGGTTCAGGAGAAGACCGTCAATCAGGCAGATGTGTAAAACACAGAGCACCTCCGAAAACTGGGCTCCTTATTGTACAGTAGCGAGGAATGTGTTAGGAATAGATTGGACCAAAGTTATTTTAGGGTCGCCCTCAATGTGAAGTTGCCAATTAGTTCCAAGTTAGGGTAACTGCTGATTTAGCTGAAATGAGAGGTTGGAGATAGAGACATGTAACAAGCTATCATATCAAAGTTTATACTATAGAGTTTACATATAACATGAATGTCAGTTGTGTATTGCACTTTAAAGAGATAATCATCCGATTTTTCTGTATATTTCATACACTGAATGCTTCTTAATGAACATATTCAGAATGAGTCGTTTATTGTAAAACTTCTCCAAGGTTGGAGCTCACAGTTCATTTCATTTTTGTTTCCTGGGGTCCTGCTCAGATGTTATCACAATTTTTGGTGCATGTTTGCAGATTGATTTTCAACTGCAGAAAGTAAATATGAATTCTTTCAAGGGTGTAACTCCAGTAGAGTTGCGAGGTGTGATCAGTCGTTCAGAGTTGAGACGGCAGCTTGTGTTTAATTCAGCAGAGTGTATCTGCGGATCTCCATCAGAGCAGAAAAGAGATGACACGGACAGAAAAACCTCAGCTAATACAGGGTTTACTATCTACAAACATTGTCACTCTTCAGACTTAAAACAGAGTATACAACATGGTGAATTCCTAATAGCAATAATTTAGTCACTATAAGCTGTGAAAGAGTTTAGGTAAGCAGAAGCAAATCGTCTGAACAAGGGAATCAGAGGAGGGGAACACTGCTCTTTTAAGATGGGACATCACTTATTTTCTAAGATGAAATATTTATGTTTGCAATGATACCTATTCTGTACATATTGGATTTATTTTTGGACTGCAGGATTGAATCAGAGTTAAATAACAGAGATAAAGAACGATAATTTTTGATAAACCAAGGCCTCCCCTGTATACATATGCAGACACACTTAGTCAATTTATCTCAGTGATAGATAACGACTTTCCCCCTGTGGTGTGTTTGTGTGACAAATGATGTCTGGTTTGGCTTCTGCAGCAGCGTGACTGAGTGAGAATGAAGACTTCAGTGAAAACCTTCAGATCGCCGTGATGAAGCTAGCAGGGATTGTGGGAGATCAGTTCAACCTGACTGCATGCTTTGCTTTACTCCCACTCAGTGAGTACGTTAGGAAAAAAAAATACCTTTGGAAGTTCAATCACAGGTCTTTCTTAGAAGCATATTTCCATGAGATTTTCATCAGGGGTGTTTTTGCCCTTTATGGAGTTAGCTACAGACTGTTTGGCCTGACTCTTGATCCTGATCTGGTTTGTTCCATTTCCTACTTGTCCTCTGGTGGTGGTGAATGCGTGACAGACCAACACTAAACTCTCAACAGTCATTCTGCATCTCTGCTTTGTGAGACCACAGGGACCCCCCTCCTCCTCGCCCCGTTCCTGCTCTCTCGTCCATCATCCCAGCCAGGGACTGGCAGCCATCACCCCAATGTTTATTTTTATAGATAATTGTTCCATCAGGGGTGCACTGCATTCAAAGTTTTTTTTTTTGTTTTTTTTTGTTTTTTTTTTTGCCATGAAGGTCAGCGGAGCGTTATTTTCAAAATACTTACAGGACTGAAGTCATGGGCTGAGAGAACCAGCAGCTTAAAACGGCCAAATGGTGTGCAATTATCATGAGCAACACTTTCCATTAACCTTGAATCATCTAATTGTTAGTCATTTTAATGTTGTTGCATTTAGCTCAACGGGTCCTGTTGGGAGTGCTGCTATGTTACTCAGAAAGAGCAGGGGAGAGAGATTATTTATTTAAAATACTGTAAATGAGGAGTAACCTCCAGCATAGGTCTACGCACAGTATCTATCATGTCAGTTTATTATTTTTACTGGATCACCGAATGAAAAAGAAAGAGAAACAATTCCAGTCAGTTTTAGTGCCGTTCTGTGGAGCAGGGTCGATGAAATCCTGGCAGCCTTTCAAGTTCAAGGCCCAAAGTGAAGAGCATACTTTTTAAACATCGCCTGGGATCCGGAGAGGAGAGGCGGGTTACAGCAGAGAGGCCAAGCAGGAGGAAGACAGTAAGATAGAGAGACAGTGAAGGAATGGAGCGAGATTAAGGGAAAGTGAGAGAGTGAGGGGGTTTGCAGCGTGACGTGAAGGCGGCTGGAGAGATATCCCTCTCCCCATCTGCCAGTGGACAGCCTGTCCTCCCCCCAGCTATCTGAAGAATCTGGTCGGTCAGTGCAACATGGCGCCTCCTCAATCCCTCCAGCTGGCTGTTTGGGCCCTGTTTGGGGTGGTCTCCTGACAACTGGCTCCATCAACCCCCCGCCACCCCCACCCCTACTGCCTGATGCATACAGCACCTATCAGTCCTCAGCTGCTCCGACTGGAGCTGGCATCGTATTAGCATTATCACGGGATTGTCATATTAACATTTTTAGGATTAGATGTTAATGTTTATGTGTATGCAGATGATAAGCTGCAGGGTTGGCAGCACCTGTAATTTCTACATGGTTGTGTTGGCGCTTGCCCCTCCCTGGAGATGCCGTTAAGCTGACTGCTGGATATACTGCCCCATGTGTGACTGATCACATGTGGTAGCTGTTTGGAGACTTCCAGAGTGTGATGCAAGGCCACTATGCATAACTTTCCCTGGACATTCGAATGTCCCCAACAACATCTGGAGCTCATTGCGACCCCCAAATCATGGGGCCTTTTCCTGCGATTCAGCTGGCACACAAGGCCAGTGCAGAGAGTGCAGTGACCTATTTCCTGTGGTTGGATTTGTGAATGAAAAGAGAGGGGATGGCATCAGACTCCAAAACACTGTAGCTGAACTATGAATGGACTCACTCTGATGACTTTTGCATGGTGCAAGTCTGATTGCTTTTTAAACAGGATGACGCTTTCACTTGGAGCATTTATACTGAACACAAGCATGCACTTGATTCATGACTCCTGTAATTGCATTTCCCGTTTGCATAATGAAGCTCTCTTTCCATCTCAGTGCTAGATGTGTAAAGTACTAGAGTTTCATAGTAAGTCCCACCTTGTAGTAACTTTTTGATATGCAAGGCTAGAATCCTCTTAAATCGATTGGTGGAGACACAGAAAGGCCTAACATGGAGGCCTCTCAGTCCTTCTCCATTTACTGATAATTGTATTTTTTCATGATTCCAAAAATAGCAATCATAGGGCAGCCATGAGATGTCCTGCCCCCCCGTCTGCAATCTAGTGAGCCAACATTGTGTAAAGACAATAATGGCTAGGGATAGTTGTAACGGTACAGATGCATAAAGGGTGCCATTGTTCCCTGGAAACGCCAAAAAGTAGAGAGAGGAAATAGATTCAGGGACCAAAAAAAGTCAAAAAGAAAACCCCGGCAGTGTGGGACCATGTTCTGTTTGGATTGGGAGGTTCAGGAACCGGGAGGAATGTGGAGAGCCCAAGTGAGCAACAGAGAAATATTTCTTCCAGTGGAGGCTGTTTTTTAAAGGAATGGGTTATTATAGTTGGCCAGTTAAAGCCCTTCAAATAGCCATGACATCATGGCTGGGCCTGGTGCTGCAGGGGACAGACAATGGAGGGTTTGTGCCCAGAGAACCCTAGAGAGCTTTGATGGGTTTGGGGGGGACTTGGAGGGCGGCAGGACTAGGGGGTTAGAAGTCACATCTGGTCTCTCTACCTGACCCAATCGAACACTGAGAGAGAATCAAATGTGCCAAGCCGCATCTAGAGAAATTCAAGTTGAGGCTGCACTGAGCTCTAAGTCAAAACAAAGAACGCAACGTAGAGAACTTGACGGTTATTGTTCCCTTTATAAACTTGTGGAAATAGCTCAGTCAAATATGAACTGTATCTGTCCCTTAGCATCAAGGATAAATCAAAAACTTACAGTTGGTGTGTTTTAATAACATCAGCAATATATCTGACATGAAATGACAGCCCAGTAGTATCATATAAAATCTTTTAACACTCAACTCGTTCGCCTGGTCTTCCATAATAGTCTGTTTAATGTCTGTCATTGCTCAGAGCGGCAGAGTTTGGCAAGGAACCCGATATGCTTTATTAATTCATCAATGCTAAACTCACAAAGTCGATATGCATCACAAACCATCTATTAGGTTTCACTCATTATATTTTCTCTAAGCCCTGTCTTAGCTCCACTGCATGATGTCAGCCAATGACATAAACTCCACAGCTGTCTCCTGGAACCGGGCTTATGAAAACTGATCATATTACTTCCAAATGCTACAGTGTATGACCTTAGCATGCACCCCGCTTAGAGCAGCCTATCTGTAAATGCTAAATTTACTCAGATAGAGCCAAGACTACTTTACAGGGCCTGTCATGTCTATGACTGGTGTGTCAGTGACATTGTTAGCGAGTGTAAATCAAAAGAGCTGGATCCTAAGAGAAAATCAGTGCAGGCTTCGAAAGTAACAACACAGCCCTTGATAATGCCATAGAAATATAGGAATGGATTTATATAGATTTAATGATCACGTGGCCAATAGCAAATTATTGTAATCCTTCAAATAAAATAAATTGACATGGAATGTATACATTGCTATATTCTGGATGTTTCTGTAATATCTCAGAAGGTGTTAACCGCATGGTCGTCAAGTTGTGTAAAAAAAACTGAGAAACATCCTCTGCAATATTGACTACATAGCAACTGTATTTCATAATAGCCCAAATGGCCACAGAAGTCTTTTCTACAAGCGAAACTATAATCGGATTACCTCATATAATCTCTGTCATCACCCTTCTCTAAAACTAAGTACAGCATTTCCATCATTTTGAATCCCGTGCTGTGAGTTTGTCTTTGTGTATCTCCCTAGCAAGAGAAATACCAGCTTGATGTTGCATTTAGTGACCAGCTCTTCTCCCACTGTGTCCACAGATGACTCCGGTTCTGATAAAACTGGACCAGACATGGCCGATGGATCAGAGTCCGAGCTGAGCCCCGACGGCTTGTCAGGAAAACTGGGTAAGAGCTGTGTTACCGTGCAGTCAACGATGTAGAGGTAAACAGAAAAGTGGATAAACTATGACTTCCAGCTGGTAATCAGACTAAATCAAATAATCATCGGTTTAAACAAAAATTATGTTTTAAGAATAAGCATTGATTTAAGGTTTCATAGATTTTTTTTCATTTCATCATCACGTGTATCAGCTTGATAGAACTTATTTACACTGAATTTACTTTATAAAGATTTATGACTTCTGTAAAATGTAGGCATATTCAGTTCAGCAAATCAAACAGGTTTACCACAATATGACAGTAAACGCAGCATTATTCTAACCCCTACAATTGCCACTGATAAGTAACTCAATGTTTTGTACTCTTTCATCCAAAGTGCGTCCCCGCTTCACCCAGCCCGCTAAAATGAGGAAGAGGGTGATCGCTCGTCCCGTGGGCAGCTCCGTACGGCTCAAATGCACTGCCAGTGGAAACCCTCGGCCGGACATCGTGTGGCTGAAGGACGACAGGCCGCTGACGGAGCAGGAGGTGGGCGAGGGCCGCCAGAAGAAGTGGACTCTGAGTCTGAGGAACCTGACGCCAGAGCACAGCGGCAGATACACCTGCAGGGTCTCCAACCGCGCGGGGGAGATCAATGCCACATACAAAGTTGAGGTCATACGTGAGTATCCCACAGAGAGGCTGAGCTGTCCGCCTCGCAAATGCGTTCACCTTGAAACATCTCAGTGCTAATTGATGAGGTAAAGCGAATTAACTTAGGTGCTCCCTGCTGTTTGTGTGCATCAGCTTTGCGGTGTGTGTTGGACATCAAAATGGGCTGCATTAACACAGTGTGAGTGTAATCATCGTAATGCTGGGTCTGGTTTTGACCGAGGAAGAGCCGTAACCTTTTTAAGATCCTCTCTCTGATCTACCTACTCCCGACCTCTGATTTTGATCACCAGGTCTTACTCATATCCCTGCTCTGTGGATGAATGTGCTCGTGTAATCATGTATATGAGAAGCATATTGAGGAAGTGGGCCTGAGAGCGAGCGCTTGTATTCTGGTGTTCGGGAAGAGGGGAGAGAGAGAGAGAGAGAGAGAGAGAGAGAGAGAGAGAGAGAGAGAGGGGCTCTTCAACCCAGAGACCCTCCACCCAATCTGGAGCTGATTAAAGCCCAGCTGTCTGCCAGACCCCCTGCTCCCCCCCTCCCATGAGAAATGTGTGCTGTACAACCAGGAGCAAAGAGAGAGAGGAAACTAATCACACATACTTCTTGTGTTACATGTGGTATTTCTCCCTCTCTGTCGATTATAAGCCCTAAGCCTGAGGCTAACAACGGTATGGACAACTAAGACCTGTTCTATGTGCAGAAGGTCTGTCATGTCAGGAGACGTATGTGCGCGTGCTGACAGTTTTTATTTGTGTGTGTTTATGCAGAGAGGACAAACTCCAAGCCTATATTGACGGGCACTCACCCGGTCAACACAACAGTGGACTACGGAGGCACCACCTCGTTCCAGTGCAAAGTGAGGAGCGACGTTAAGCCGGTCATCCAGTGGCTCAAACGCGTCGAGTCTAACGAGGAGAGCCGCTACAACTCCACCATCGAGGTGGGCGACCACCGCTTCGTGGTGCTGCCCACGGGCGAGGTGTGGTCACGGCCCGACGGCTCCTACCTCAACAAGCTGCTCATTACTCGCGCCAAAGAGGAGGACGCTGGCATGTACATCTGTTTAGGTGCTAACACCATGGGCTACAGCTTCCGCAGCGCCTTCCTCACTGTGCTGCCAGGTGAGGCCTGGGGCTTGTCCTGTTACAGTTTGTCACTGCCACAGATCCTGCAGAGCAGCAAATGAAATGAACAGCTTTGACAAGGATTTTTTACAGCAGATTGTGTATCAGTTTGAGCTGATAACAGTAATGGCATAGGGCATGTAAAGAAAATATGGTTTGGACTTACAAAACATGTTTTTATTTCCTACAAATATGGACATAAATAGACAAAAAATGAAATTCAGCAGGCTTACATGTTATTTACAACTGTCCTTTTTCTTTGGGGTGAGCATTTTAGGTAATTATTTATTAACACCCTCATGACACAGTGTATGCAATAAAAGCTTTTGACAAGATTTAAAAGTTGATGACATGTTTTGATTGTTCCCCTTCTCTCCTCCCTTTTGCAGACACCAAGCCTCCCATCACGCCCATCTTTGCGCCAGCCTCCAGCTCGCTCCCCTGGCCCGTCATCATCGGCATCCCCGCCGGAGTGGTGTTCATCTTCGGCACGGTGCTGCTGTGGTTCTGCCAGAGTAAAAAGCACTACTCCTCTCCCAGCACTCCGGCCGCGGCCGCGCA
>OMKZ01017756.1:0-15674 GCA_900302535.1 Neoniphon sammara | reverse complement strand
ACACACACACACACACACACTCACAATTACACTAAAAATGCTTGCAACAATGATCTACTTCCCTTCCCTGTTTCTGCTTCCTCTCTGCATGCAGGCCTTTAGAAATCAAACCCATACAGGAAAACTGCCAGTAATCATCTCACAGTAACTCTATTTCGTGCCTTTTCATTGGTCAATAAAATTGTTTTCTGTGGTGATGTGGGCCTCTATAAAACATGACACAAAGGCGGGCAGCCTTTTATTGCAAAAGAAACATGACGACCAAAGTTGTTTCAAAAGAGCCGTTTCAAATGGGAGATAAAACGGCCTGACTGACCCTGAGTCGAGATAGCAGCTCATCTGACCTTGGCGGGCCGCTGCAGCTGCATAATAAATGTTTAAACGCCCGTGTAAACGCACTCTGGAGTATTTTGGAGGCGTTTTATGTCTGAAAATCTGAAGTCTTCAAGAAACAAGCCCGTGATCGTTTATAAAGTTAAACATCCAGCAGCTGAACAACATTAATAAAGCATCTGCAGCATCTTTCGATATGGTATTATTATTATGTATTTGGTGTCGATTTCAAAGCGCAAAGAACGGGGGAAATATGCAGAAACGCATGAGGTGAGTTTCTGCACCCTCGTTGTATGTGTTCATGGTCATTAAACCGGATTATATTGCAGCAGTCTTGGGACTTTAAAGACTCAAAATGCAAAATGTGGGATAAATATTTCTCATCCATTTATCAGATACTGAGCGCAACTTCCTTTACGGCAGCGCTGTCCGTTCTTCATCTTCGGAGTTTTTTTAATATATGTATTTTTTTTATTTATTTATTATTTACTCGTTGACAATTTTGACATAGGCCCGTCGCGTTTTCTTTTAGGGACAGACACTCTGATCTTATCCACAGACCCCCTGATTTCCTGTTTGTGTCTTTTATCCGCATTTAGACGAA
Source organism: Neoniphon sammara (assembly GCA_900302535.1). Classification (NCBI taxonomy): domain Eukaryota; kingdom Metazoa; phylum Chordata; class Actinopteri; order Holocentriformes; family Holocentridae; genus Neoniphon; species Neoniphon sammara. The sequence continues at coordinate 14,737 of OMKZ01017756.1, read as the reverse complement.
TCTGATGGTAAAAGTCATCGGTGAACAAGTGCATGGCCACTTGAACTGCCTTGGCGCATTCCTGAGAGGGCGCACAGATAGGAGAGGAGCACTGCAAATTTTTCTTATAAATAAGGAAGGGGGGTAAATTATATTAAAGACACAACATGGCTAAATGTACAACAACTGCGGTCACAATCATTGCTTGTATGGATTTGGTCCAAACATGGTAACAATTCCTCCCAAGAGGATCAGTAGTTGGTTCTGACAATGTAGATCTTTTTGCCAATGAGGATGACAGCTAACCAAACAATTACAAATAAGATAAGGCAGGAAAACGTATTGCATTAAAACGAGAGACAGGAGAGTGCCTTCCTCAAACAGGCACACACATCATGTTTTATGCATCTGCGTGCTGTAAATTTAGAGGAAAAAAAACCCCGACACTTGATATTGGTGATGCTGCTCAATGTGTTCAATCTCATCTGACTGAAGCCCAGTGAGACTGCATCTATTGATTTGCGAGGCGTCCCCAAATATAGATGCAGGTAAATATCTATCCAGCCCTGGTCGGTAAACGTCACACAGCTGAGTCATAATGATTACAAAATGAAAGATCTCGTTCTTGACGCAGGATTTACGCTCACTTTCTATCGGCTCTAAAAGAACACAGGTTTTGTGTACCTGGTGACAGCTGAACAGTACCGACAGTGAATACCTACACCTCCCAAATTTGCTACATTATGTTATCGGCCCTGTGCATCACATGCGTTTGGTTGTGTATTTCGTTTCCAAAACATCGGGAGGGAGAGAAAATAAAACAAAGAACGGCAGATCCGTCCTATATGACACTTTATCAAGGGCTTGGTTATTTGATACAGTCAAAGTTAAATTCTCTCTCTTTCTCTCTCCCTGTCTATCTCTCTCTCTCTCTCTCACTCTCTCTCTGTCTCTCTCTCTCCTTTCATGCTGTTGCTAGGGAAGCAGGGCGTATGCGCTCCCTGACCGCGGCTGAAGGGCAAAGGAAAAAAACAGGAATAGGGCTGAAATATCGTGCTTTTATCGAGCATATTTGCAATCGACCAAGTCTTAACCTCTTCCTGCAGGCAATTTAAAACTCAAACTCGGGAATTAATGAGTGTATAATGCGATATTTCGGCGCTTTCTGTCCATTACCTTATATGGCAGGGCAGAGATATATCGTGCCTCTTTTTAATAGGCTGGCCGCTGCCGCTCTGCTAGAGGCTTCACTTTAACCCTTGTGATGCTGAATTATTTTTGGAGAAAAAAAAGACATCGATTGTTGTTCGTTTAATTCATTTTTTTTACACAGCTAATATGATACACAGTTACAAATCGCGTTGTTTTGAGGAGAATCTGTGAACAAGTCGCACGTTTACGCACAGAAACAGGTATTTTACGCACTGGACGCGCGTTTGGAGTTACCTATCTAATTAAGTTCCCATAAATTAGGTGACTAAATATGGATGACATTTATTGCACCAAGTACAGACTCGGCGGTGGTGTGGTTTATGCTGTATTATTTTAATAGCCATGATGCAGACAGACTCATGTAATGACCAATAATATCATATAGATTGTAAGGAAATAGATAAGTGCTTTGGCAAGGAATGAGTTTACCAGAGAGCTGCCACAGGTAAGGGGTGCACACCAACCCTCTGGTGTGTGTCAAATTAACGGCAGTTGAACCCAGAGGACATGGCACTGGTTTGACGATTAGAGTGTGTGTGACCTATATTTGCAATGCACTGTTGGCAGACCGACCCCTAAGCCTCCTTCTTCGCATTTAGTACTGTAGATCTTTAAGGGGGTCAGAAATAATAAGGGACTCTCTTTCATCATTATGTCAACCTCAGTGATAGTGCCAAAAAGAAAGTCCCCCGACACTGCGCTGTTGATTTCGAAAGCGCCTATCACTTTAAAGGCTGTCTGAAAGAAACTCTTATAGCGTCAACTTCTTATATAAGTCTCCAAAATGCACCACTGTGTCCGTTACAGCTGTCTAATTTCGACTGCTGTGGTTCCAACATTTAGAGATGTCTGCGCGCTGACAGCATTATCAATCTATTTGGGAAAATCTGTTCCCTCAGGTGCGTTTAGGGGGTTTACTCCATAAATCATTGCCCGAGGAAGCTGAAAAGAGTCACCCCTTATTTCTACATATTCAATATCATCAACATACCTCATCTCTATTTTCGGTGACATTGCAAAATTTGAAAGATGCTTGATTACTATGGTTACAACCTTGCAAAAAATGCAGTTCTATCAAACTCATGCAACTTTGGCTTTTAAAATTTGAAGTGGCTACATCACATGGATGTCACTCCGCCAATCAGTATCGAATGAAACCGCTGGCACACTCAGAAAGCACAGTGTGATTTTATGCATATAGGCTGTGACAGTAATGTAGTGACTTATTTGAATTTCCAGAGATCCCTCATGCAGTCCAACACGCAGGGATAAACCCCAACCTCTGTGCAAGGTCTCCACCTCCCCCTCCTCGTCCTGACGTCATGCACCAAGCTGAAGCTATTGCACGAAAAGAGCTGCTCGCGGCCACACTACTGTGAATATCTCTATGCTCATTGCCAGGACTGTGGAGTGTGCAACGAGAGAGAGAGAGAGAGAGAGAGAGAGAGAGAGAGAGGTGGAGGGAATACAGTTGGGATTGGATACAACTGGAAAACTACCAAGCGCGCAGAGGACGCACCGAGCGGAAGGCACATCGACGGTCCGTAGCTTCAATTTCACTCACTCTCCGTCCGCTGCGACCGGATTCAGGCGAGAATGGAGCTCCCTGCCGCTGGAGAGCACGTCTTTGCGGTAGAGGGCATCGAGAAGAAGCGCATACGCAAGGTAACACTGCGCACATTTTCAAAAGCGCCCCGTCCGTTAAAATGTTGTCGTTTAATTTGAGCCTCACCAAATGTTCTCCCTCTGCACCCCCACTACAGGGCAAGATAGAGTACCTGGTGAAGTGGCGAGGCTGGTCTCCCAAGTAAGTCCTAATGCATTCGTTTTTTAAAAGATATGTCTAATAGTTAATTACCTCAGCGAAATATTGGGAACATTCTGCAATAATGATCGAATGTTGCTAATAAAATGCCATTCATCAAGGGCGTGCGCTCACTGGAGACTGTGTGTGTGCGTGCGCGCGCGTTTGTGTGCAGGCTTGGAGAGCGCGGTCGGTATGTGTTTCAATGTATCCGCGGATGCCTTCACTAATTTATGCGAGGAAAGGGGGTAGGCACAGCCATGTAATCCCGTTTTAATTATTTTTGCTCTGCCAGCGAATTTACGAGACAGTGGTGCTAAAATGGCCGACTTCAGAAGTCTGTGGAAGAGGATCGTTTGGAGAGCAAATAGACCCCTTTTGACGTTTTGCTCCACTCGGGACATACTCATGGTTGATTTGCTGTAGCGGGCATGTGATTCACAGTAGTTATAAATGGGCTTCTTCTTCCAAATGCAAACATCATGAAGAAAAAAACAACACATTCACCAGGACGCATTTTTGTACATAATTATGGAGGTCTGCAATTACCTGTCCACGCTGGTTGCACATTAATGGTCAAGATCAGCACCATAGGGAATGTACTGTATGTATGAGAAGGGTGGGAGCTTAGTATTGCAATATGTTTGTCATTAGAAATGGAAGTTTTCCCTTCATAGCTTCTCACAGTCGTTTGCTCCTCTCTGCAGATACAACACATGGGAACCCGAGGAAAACATCCTTGACCCGCGTCTTCTTGTCGCATTTCAAAACAGGTGAGAGGTTTGGACTTTGGACATGGCCGCGCAGCCTCCAGTTCAGCCATGACCTTATATGGGCATGGGAGGAGGGGCGCTGTGGTAACTCTATTATTGATACCCCCGCCCCCAACACACAGGACTGTCCCTGGAGGAAAAGGTTGAGGAGCTCGTTGTGAGAATTCCTAAGACACGCTTATGGAATGATTGGATACGCTCAAGTGTGCGTGGATGCATTTTTTGAAAAAGGTGTTTTGTTTTTGTTTTGTTTTTTTGTTAACAAATTATCGCCACATCACGTAATGTTAAGCCGAGAACAGGTAGCTCAGATGATGCAATGTAACAAATTCGCAAAGAAGATCCAGGTAGAGCATCTTCTGAGAAGGTTCATTGTGGACCACATGATGAAAAGAATTTTGGGAGCAACTCTTCCTTGGCGGGCCTGTTGCAATTTTTGTTGATATGCATAAAGTCCGCCAGCTCAGTATTACTGTAGGAGTACTGGAAAGCCTGCATGTTGGCTTTATTGTTTGGGTGCCATGTAGCTGTCTGGTGACATTCTGGTCACTTGGTGGCCATTCATATCAGCAGACTGAAATTTTGATGGAAACCCAGTGTTTAGTTGAGTTGCACTGTAGCGTATCCCAACCCTTTTATTGACACTTGATTTGCAGGCCTGTTCCAAATGCGGTTTTTCCATTTAAGTGTTGCATTCAAATAAATATGCCTTATTATTAACCAATCAACAAACGTTTTAAAACATCAAATGAAATTATGACCTTTCCTATTTGATATTATGGGAACATAAGACCAAATCATCCAGGCATCAACTGACTGACAGTGTGTCCATGATCTCAGACCAAGTGTAATATGCATGTCATCAGAAATACACAAATGTCACATAGAGTTAACAATGTTAATGAATACAAATGCTGCTGTCATTATGGCCCTGTGGCATGTCACAGCAGCATTTTGTCTAGGTTGTTTAGACCCATGAGACCTTCGAGATATACCCTCCCTGCAGGCCACCCGTCTACTCATCGGACTGGATAAGACATGATGGCTGGGGAAAACAGTTCATATTTGAAAATGCTAATTGACACCCAGTGTTGTCCAGGTTTTTCCAGAGTGCCACTCTCATATTGCCCAGCAGCCTGCTTGCATGTGTGTCTGGCTCTGTGCTGATGGTCATGGAGTGCTGCCTCTGCGTTGTGTGTATGTGTGTGTGTGTGTGTGGACTCTGCTCTGCTCCCAGAGGATGGGGGAGGGGATCTGACAAGGGAGGCTGTAATTGCCAAATCTTCTGTAAATGGGGGTCACCTTATTGGACATCTCTTGTTTAAAACCACACACAATAATGTATTAAGATACAGGCAGTTTATTGTGTTCGTATGTGGTCTGATAGTTTGAACATCTGTAGCAAAAGGCCTAGAGAAAGCCGGTGCATTATGCATGCTTGGTGAAGCCTGCATGCAGCCAACCTTCACCGAGTGCTGGTTATTTATGAGCCAATGATGAGTCAAGGTTTATATTGGGGAACAATATTTCACAGCGACAGGCCAGTGCATGGTCTCGTCATTACAGCTACAATAACACATTTCCTCTACTCATATTGGGTTTTATAGACAATACAAAAAAGAGATTTTGATTTAAGGTCTAATGCTTATTGCCTTAACTTTTGATTGCTTATGCATAAGTTACGTTCTGTAAGGCATTGTGTTATGCATATGTTCAACCCGAGCATGTATCCCAGTGCCATTCCACAACATTGTATTTATCCCATTTTATCCATACCCCATGACCCTAATTAGGATTTGAATGTGAGTGAAAGCACAGCAGAGAGGGAAGGGTTTGCAGCAGAAGGGAGGATGTTTGAAAGACAAGGAGAGATTCTCCCTGCTGTAGCCTTAATTGAATTTCTCCCCGATAATGAGAATATGGAATGGGCCGATTACCATGGAGAGAGCTATGCAAATAAGGACCATAATGCTTTGCAGCAGGTCACACGTGGGCCTTCATTAGTATTCCAATTCAAAATTCTACTTTTGACCTTGAATAGGTTAAAAAAAATTAATGAATAGTGGAAATGCCAAAGCTGTAATATACTATGGGACACTTCTATTTTGAAATGTCGTAAATTAATACATTGTATGGAAAATGAGCTGTATAGAAGGTATGAGTGTGGTGCTGTTCAGCATTGTAAGCAATCATTATCTTTTGTTTTCACAGAGAGAGACAGGAGCAGCTGATGGGATATCGTAAACGGGGGCCTAAACCAAAACATCTTTTAGTCCAGGTAACTGCCATCACTAACATATAGTTTGTGTTGATATCTTTTTCTACATTTCTCCTCCATTTCCTTTTTGTTGAGATGCAAGTTTCACTTCAGCATTGTCTGAGAGGGCAAAGGAGGGGGCGTCCTGTCAGGTGTTTTAGAGATGCTGTCATTATAGTGGGGGTTATTTATAAATTTGCATTGTGAGAGACAGAGAGCAAAAGACGAAGAGCATAGGGTCCGCCAGCTGGCTTGCTCTTCACAATCATGAAACTGGGTTTGTTGCCTGAGGTTACATAAGTGTTGCTTGAGTGAACTCATTTTATCTCTGCATGTTCATTATTTTTTATGCAAAATAGCTGTGTGTGCAAAACTCTGCTTCTTCTTATTTTAAGAAAGTGCTTCATGTTCTGGATTATGTTATTTTTGCCCTCAGTGAATCTGTATTGGGAGAATATGTTTTCTTCAGTTTCCATGTTAGTAAATTTTATCCCCAAGATGGGCTAAGGCAGTAATACCCAAAGATAGTGATTAAAACCAGTGCTAACAGAATAACAATGCCATATTATGCCATATTTATGTAGCTGAAAATAACACATTGTTGTACTTTTTACCATCGTAGGTCAGAATTTTACAAGACCATATCCTCAGCCAAATGTGATTATATATTTTGAGAGACTCAAAGCTGATTACTATGCAGTGTCACTCCTTAAGAGGCATACCATTCTGCCAGAATCACACGTGGCCAGCAATCAGGGATAAAGCGTGACATGTCTGGTGGCACTTCTCTGACCTAAGGTCACAGCCAAAGCGTCTTGAGCGTTCTGCTGCAGTGCCCCTCTGATGGCCCAAGGGGTCAGGCTGGGGTAGAGAAGGGGGGAAGGCACAGAATGGTGGGAGGGACGTCATAAGTTAAGCCGTGATTGGACATTTTATTTGAATTTTCACTAGGCTTTGGCATCCTATAGTACTTAATTTTATCTGAATATGAAGCGCTTGTTTGCATGTTTTAGCAGTAGCACATGTTGACATGTTTTAACAGTTGTGAGATTTCATGTCAGTGCTTTTTGATTCATTATATTGAGTTTATTTATTGAATCCAGTTGATATCTTAAGGAGACCTAGAATTACATTTTTACTTTATTTTAATCTTAACCTTGTGTTTTTTTGTCTTCTTTCAGGTGCCCTCATTTGCCCGACGATCAAGTATTCCTGCAGGTTTTGAGGAGACCTCCCAGGATGCAGAAGGCCGCCTCAGGACAGATCCCATCCAGGTACAACGCTCCCAGCCTCAACAGTACCAGCTGAACAGCAAGAAGCACCATCAGTACCAGCCCAGCAGCCAAGAGGTTCCTGCTGACCAACTAACCAACAGCAAGAAGAAGTTCATCTACCAGCTCAACAGCAAGAAGCACCACCACTATGAGCCTGACCCCAACCTGTATGACGCCCAGGCTTCCAGGCTCAAAGAGGTGGTCAAAGTTCAAGAATCTGCCAGCAAGCCAGCCAATCCCGGCTGGAACTTACCACTGGCACTGCAGCAAAAATGGGTCCGTGACAAAGACACCGGCTGCTTGAGCAAAGTCAAAGAGCTGGCAGTAGAGGTAAGGAAACCGACAGCCAGTGTTAAGGAGGCTGAGAGTGAACATGCCCTCAAGCCCAACCCTAAAGATGCAACCCTCCCTAGTTCTATCAGTAGCAAGATGAAGATAATCAAGAACAAAAATAAGAATGGACGTATCGTTATTGTCATGAGCAAGTACATGGACAGTAACAAGGTACATGGTGCGAAGAGTAAACACGGGGAGTCATCGGGTGAAGAGAAAATCCCGCACACCAAAACATCAGAGAACAATCCATCGCACAGAACCAAAATGGTGGAGCAGTTGCACCTAGAGAACGGAGTCCCCAAAGAGATCTGTAATGGCAGTTCCCCCCCTGCTGCAGAACATCCCAAAAAGTGTTCCCCAAAGGACAGACATTTCTCTAAACCGTCGCCAAGCACAGCAGAGGAATACAACACAGAAGTGGCTCGTGGTCAGGCTGATTTGCCGGATGACTTACCCTTACAGCTAACCTCCAGCCCTCCCCTAACATCCTGGGGCATGGACACAAATATCCCAACCCCTACAGTCATTGACCAGATCAGAATCCCTTCCTTCCCCAGTGATCGCAAGCGTAAGCTCTCAGAGCCGGTGGAGGACAGGAGCGTTTCCAAAACCTTCCTGAGCTCCAGAAGCTTCAGTGCTCCAAGCACTGTGGTCACTCCACCTCAGGACAAACCTATGGACCTCCACTGTAGTGGCCCGCGCCACAGCAGCACATGTACATATGACGTTACGGACTCTAGCAGCCAGGAGGAGCCTATGGATCTTAGCTGTCCAAAGACCAAGAAGCAGACGGAACCAGAAGTACAGCCAGAGCCAGAACCTGAACCTAAAAATCCAGCTCCAGTGACAGAAGACACAGAGAAATCTACGGAGAAGTCTAAGGAAGAGCCTGTTCAAAAATTATCACCTTTTATGGGAAATATTATAATCACTGATATCACGACAAACAGTCTTACTGTCACCTTCAAGGAATACGTTTCTTTCTAACAAACCCTTCTTTTGTAAAATGGGAGTACTAGTGACCGATTGGATGACGCTGTCAATATGTGTATATGTAAAAACATATGAGAATTTTGTACATATGGAAATTTATAATTTATCATCCAAATTCAATATGTTTCTTACAATGTTTTATACCGTAACTCTTCTGTGCTGTTGTAGCCAAGAAAGTGCCCTCGAGGATTTGAGCGACTGCATTCAGGTGGATGTATACCACTAGAAAAATATCCGTTTATTTGTCATATGGAACTTCATGGAATAGCTTTTGCTGTTGTTTCATGCCAGTACCAAACTTATAGCCTGAGATGTATGAAGGTTTATACATATTTTGTATTTAATAATATTGATTATTTTGGTCCTAATAGAAGGTAGAGAAGAACTTGTTGAGTGTACGGTGATCCAAGATCAAATCGAAAGCACTTAATTGCATTTGCTTGTGCGTAAGTTGATTTCTATCATGTATTCTGTTTCTCATGGAGGATAAGCTGTCTGCTCCAATAAGGTCCCCTCAGTCTGAATTGGCATATTTCATTTTATGTTTTGTTTGTGGCTTTGTTGAAGAGAACTGAAGGGCCATGAAATGCAAATGTATAGAGTAGGTGCATCCGGCACCTAAGACAACAGAACATGTTGCAAACATCCAGTCATAACAGTTGGCTGCACTTGGCTGTGCCAACAACCTATAAGCAATTTCTCCATATTTCTTTTGTCAACTTCTTGTCTTTTAGATGCAACAAAGGCCTCAGTGGACATGCTATGGCACCCCTACCTATTATTAAATTGCACTTTTTACCTTTAGTAAACATTCAAGGAATAAAGTGTGACATAGACATTTTCAAAGGTCAGTAACCATTAAGGAAAACATGAAAAAGTGGTTTTGGGGTTTAATTTATCAACCTTGTCACTTTCCCATTCAGATGACTTATTGATTCTTACCATAATTAGGTTGTGATTTATTGCCGTGAACCTCACGTTACTTTGAAATATCTATCCTAGTCTTTGTAGGAGTGTCTTACTATCACACAGATTAGCAATATTCATCTCATTTTGCTATTGAAGCTTATTGTATGATCTGAATAATATATGTGACTGCTACATGTTTTAGACCAAGCTACCAGGGTTACTAGTTGTTAACTAGTATGTTGTACAGATTAGTTGTAAAGCTGGCTTTTGTATCCTGTTAAATGCAATCCAATGAGTGCAAGCTATTTTGACTATGCTGCTGAAAATTCAAATGTCATAGTACTTTTGTCTTAGAAAACCTGTTGGATGTAAACTACATTTGATTCTAAATTGCCTTCTACGCACACTTAATGCAAAGCCAGTAAGAATGCTACAATAAGCATCTATAATACTGAAGATGAAAAGTGCATATTTATTGACGTTTCATTTGTTGTACAAAACAATTATGGTATGTCCTCTGCATCAGAAGCTGCAAATGATTCCGATAAACAGTTTGTCCTTTTGGAAAGACGTTTCTGAGTCCGTTTGCTACTGTGTGTCTATTTTTTTTCTTTTGGATATGTTTTGTTCATTCTTTCTTGCACTTGGTTCACAGTCATAATGATTGTTTTGAGTATGTTCTGTAAGGAGTTGGTGGATTTAATGCTGTCAGCACAGCTTACTGGATGATATGTTTCACAATAAAGAAAGCGAAATGACCTTTTATTGATGTCCTGTGGTATTGCAGTGGAGACATGCTGGACATGTTGCATACTGCGTGTTACTCAATGTGCTGTCAACACTGGAACTATTTCTTTATTTGCATAGTGCTGACATTTTCAGGGAACTTTTGTCATACTTTCCCTGCAGTGGCCCAGTATATTTCAGATTTGCTTGTGCAACACTGTTAACTTATCTGAAACCTTTTGCACGTGAGGGTGGAACATTAAACACAATAGAAACAGTTGGTTTGCTTGAATGTGAGCCATGAATAGAACAACAGATCATGTTGCATAATCACAAACAATCCTGCACAAAGGGCCCTCTGTATTACATAACTGCACTGGCCACTCGTATTATTAAAACTTTACTCGTTCATTATTTTTCTACTGCAGCTCACCCTAAGCAGGAATGTAAACACAACACAACTGGAAGAGATGAAGGCCTTGTGTAATTCTCTCTGGGACTCTATGAAGAAGAAAGACTTGATGGAGATAGGATTTTGGCCGGCGCACTGCCCATAGAGGCGTGGGCAGCGCAGTAAAATGTAGTGGAGTATAGGGTGTAGATTACATGAAATTTAAACATGACGTGTCCGCAAGAAGCCTTCATGATATTTGCACCAGCTTTTTAGGCAAGTTGTCCGAGCGGGTTGTGTTTTCCTGACATAGTAGGTCACCATGACACAGCAACTCCCACATCATTCACACTTTATAATCTGTCCAAGTCCTGTAAAGACATGTAAAGTGATTGGATACACACAGGCCTACTCGATGACGTGCAACCCACCCTTAATTAATGAAATTTCAATTATGATCTTCAAGGAGTTAATTTTCCCGAAGCAAATCGTGACGGGCCTCTCTTGTTTTAGATGGGTCATTGAAAAAGGCCCCTGGTCTCTGATGTGAAACAAGGCAGCAGCGCTGGAGCCACTGAGACACTGCAGTGTTTTCAATAATAGAAACGCCCTGGAATGCGTGTTGTCGTTTTTTTAGGTTTCACATGGGAGTTGCCTGTCAAAGAATGATGTCAGAGAAACACGGTAACCTTGAAGAGGATTAAGGCAAGAAACGCTGTAGCCAAGTGCGCATACCTGAAAACAGAAAAGCGGAGGGAAAGAAAGAAAGAAAGAAAGAAAGAAAGAAAGAAAGAAAATTCTTCTCCCTGTAGAGAACCCATGTCTTCATTCTGTTGAAAATTCACACACCGCCCAATTTTGTGTTATCATTTAAATAGCCAAACAAATTATCAGTAATTCAGATTCTGAAATCAGACTAAAAGACTGCGGAGACAAGAAGCCCGAAAGAAGCCATAACCTTCAAGCATTTTCCCTCGCCTGATTTTCAAATAATTTAAATTGATTTAATCTGCTCTCTGAACTCCGATGCAGTCTAAATTTTGTTGTCACACTGGCGTCATTTAGACATTTCTCAGAGAAATTGTATGTCATTTTCCGACTTGGAACAAAATGCAGATTCTACTAGATTCTAGATTTCCCTATGAAATTATTTTCAAATCATGTAGCCTAATGGATAGCGCTATATACACTATTAAATTAGATACCAAAGATAGGTTGCACCTATCTAAGGCAATCAGTGAAGGATTACCCCACTTTCACATATAGGTAATCGATAAGGTCTTGTAATACGCCTGTGATTAGCTGGGATTGGAATTTCAGTGTAATTAGTTCAACTTCACGCTGGGCTTATGCTCTGCCTCTATCAAATTTTCAATTCTAGAGTCTCTAATGCCGAAACACAGACAGCCATTTTCTCTCCTCTACTTCTCTGAGGGTCCTGTGAAGGAAATGGTTGCTTAGAATAATGCGCCGAAGTGGGAAGACTTAAATAAACTTCAGACTCGAGAACGCTGATGCTGCTGGCAGCAGAAAAACAGGCTGGATTTCTGAACTGACGAATAAGGGCGACAGTTTCAGCGAATTTCAGCCTGTGTAAGCTGAGCTCTTATTGAATTACAATAAAGCAATGCGGCAAAAAGAGTCAGAAAAAAATAAGAAAAAAATATTACAACCAATCACTGACTCCATATAATATGAAGGACATATTTCTGTGGTTTAAAAAAAGGTGGCTACCAAAGACATGGACCAATTAGGCAGCACGTTTTAAAGCTATACGACAGTCAGCTGATTAAAGAGCCTAAACTTTACATGTGACCAGAATTTTAAAGTTTCACGTTTACTGCCCAGCTGTATCATCTGCATGTAGGCCTGTAGTTCAAAGCCAAACAGAGCCTGCACCTCTTTCTCTCGGTATCTCTCAGTAGGCCTGTCATGCCTGACTAACTCAGTCACGCATGTGTAGGAAACTGAAACATAGTTGCGCGGGGGAGCATATTTATAGACCGAGTGTGATGTTTCACATTCCCCTTTTATCATCATACTCAGCATGCACTCACTCGGTTTCATCTCCGTATGGTCTCAGAGGACCATGCCAGCATGCAAGACCATTTGACTAATTTAAAACACAGTATGCAGAGGCCTGTGTTACCAGAAAAAATACAATCACACATATTTCTGGAAAGGAAACGTTCCAAAAGAGGTACAGCCATTCACTGAATTATTAAATGGACTTTAAATTGCCTTTACAAAACTATAAAAAGGCTGATTGATGTGCTCATGTAAATAGCTTGGGCCTTTGATTTAGCCACTCTATTGTTGAGGTTAAGGTTGTGAGGACACGCATGTTTTTTTTATTCGACATTAAACTATAAAGACAAACAGATCTAACCTAGATACCTAAATTACTTATGATAAATGAAAGACGGGGAGGGGAGGAGGGGGGCGTAATAAAAGAACGCATCCCAATTCACACCAAGGGCTCATTTACATTGAAATAAAACTCACGTCAGACCCAGATAGCTTTTTTTTTTTTTTTTTTTTTTTTTTTTTCCACTTGTGGTTTCCATCTGAAACTCTGAGCCACCTTCAGCAGAAAATGTCGCCCGGTAAGTAGGACAGTGAACAGCGAGCTGTGTGCAGCAGTTGCCCAGAAACCAGAGAGCCAATAATGTTCTCACAGAGCCAGCACTGTTTATTCATGTACGGCTGTCGCCATTGCGGCTCTGCAGTCAAGCGTAGACTCACTTATCCTCCACACACACACACACACACACCACCAAATATGGAGATCAGCAGAGTGCAGTCTCTGTTACCTCCCCTGAACAAGCACCCGTCGTTTTTCACTCTGAAAAGAAACCATATAGCCTATTAGTACCGACAGGAAATGTCGGTCTGGAGCCTCTGACTGTATCAAAATGGTGGTTCATATTTCGACGGCAGCCACAACGCATCTTTTGTCCGTGGCGCACCCGCCTTTGTCTGCTCCACAGAGGGGAATTTAACAGACAGATCGTGCACTTACCGCAGATATTATAGACTATTGTCGCTATACTTTTATAGAAATAGAGGATTGGGCAAATATTACTGTACTTCTCCAGGGATTAGGTTGATTCCCTCCCTCTTTGCGATGTTGCGTAGCAGATAAAGTCCATGCTGCGATTCCGTTTAACATATCTGCAAAATGCTTCTTCCACATCCGATATTATCTGAAAGCCTCTATGAATGCTTGAGCCAAATGTGGGCTCATTGCATAGTACATGCATGCCATTTAGCCCAGATATGTCGAAGTATGACAATTTCCATACCACAGCATAGTAGGTCCAGATTTGATATAATATTTTAATCAATAGCCTGCAGCCTAATTAAAGCAAAGATTAAGCAAAAACAGACAGAAATGTATTTGGGAAAAAAAGAAAAAAAGAAGAAGAAGCAATATTAGGGGAGCATGCAGGGCAAAGCTTTTTAGTCGTGTCTGTAGAAGGCTTGATGACCAAACGTATCCTATCACACAGACCAAATAATATCACCTTGTCAGTCCTAATTACTTTTCTTATTTCAACAAAATTAATCGATAAAAACGGGTTTCAAAGGTTTGCTGTCGGATAATCTTAGCAGGGATTTTGCCATATCTTTGGGTTCAATGAATTAACACTTATTGGTCTGAGTCTATGAGAGGGCTGAGGATGCCTGTCTGTCATTACTTAACATATTGGAAACTGAAAAAAGCAAGAACATCGCAGTTTAGAAACTGAGGATCCTAAAACCATGAATTTTCCAGTATTACGCCAGTGTCTTTATTTTATTATATTCTATTTTATTTTAGAGAATTTTAAGTATTAAACGATCGTCGTTATCCATTCGTTTTCAGAATGGCACATCTTTGTTTTTCTTTCTAATTTTGTCGGCTTAATATTTTATCAAAATTAAAGCTACATCAGTTCATATCCCTTTAGAAGTTTTGTCTTGGCTCATTTCGTCATGTCCGATAAATCAGGGGCTGATGAATGTAGAAAACTGCACCTGAAACCTACAGACAATATGAGATGCAGTGAAAGTTGAAGCTAAGCATACAAGAATAATTTT
>OMKZ01017755.1:9067-28442 GCA_900302535.1 Neoniphon sammara | reverse complement strand
CTGCAGTGTGTGATGAGCGCAGGAAAATGATGAAAGATTGAACAGAGAATATATGTAGTACATGTTCATACAGTATCACACACACACACACACACACACACACACACACACATACACACACATACACACACACACTCACAGATATACATGCCAAGAGAGGAACTTTCTCATTAGAGAAAGAAATAGTCAGTGACAAACAGTATCTGAATCACTGGACAAATAAATGAATCATAACACACGTGATATGTGTGTCCACAAGGAAGTGTGTGTGTGTGTGTGTGTGTGTGTGTGTGTGTGTGTGTGTGTGTGTGTGTGTGTGTGTGTGTGTGTAGCTGGTTAGAACTTTGTCCCTTTGGCCTCCAGCATCACCCAGTGTCACCATCTGTGCAGCCAGCCAGATGGGAAGAATGTGTGTGTGTGTGTGTGTGTGTGTGTGTGTGTGTGTGTGTGTGTGTGTGTGTGTGTGTGTGTGAGGAGGCATTGAACTGTTTGGGTAGGTTGATTAAAGATTGTTATTTTGTCCTTCATCGGCCTCACTCCTGGCTGTACTGTACATTATTTGCTGCCAAATTTTTATTTTTTGTTCCTTGGATTTACATTTGAATATTTTCATGCCCTATTTATACTCCTGCAAAAATTCTGTGTCTCCAGTTTTCCCTATTTACATTTGCAGCTGCTAATTTTAATTATTTTCTTGATAGACTGGAGGGTCACTGCCTGCTTGGAGCCGATGCCTGTCAGCTGCACAGTCATTCAGCCATCTTCTTAGCTCTGATGTCACACCACATCCATGGACATTATTTTTAGGAAACTTGCTAGAATGATGCATCTCATTATAGTGTTTGGTCATTTCTAAACCATTTTTTTTATTTTTTTCTAAAACTCAAAAGTTTGATTCATTTTAGTATTGGTTCAAAATGAGTGAGTCATAAAAAAATACTCAAACTGCCCACCACTATGTCTGATTCCAGCATGAATCACGCAGCTAAAGCAGATGTGATTTGAGAACATCAATATAAAACAAGGGGGAACGTACCTTGATTTTTTAGCAATGCTGAAAAAAAAAATATAAGAAGTAAGAGGAGAATTTCCAGTGTGAGGCTGTCTGGCTCTCATTAGCCTGCTAAGCACACATGCAGTGCATCACCCACAAGCCAAGCTAACCCTGCTGCTATTGTAGCTAACAGACTGACAGCGGAGGACCTCACAACGTAATCCAGTCTCTTTTCATACTGACTCTGTTTTCATGTCACAACCTTGATGAGGAGGGGACAGTGACGCAGCCAATAGCAGGATAACATGGTATTGTGGTGCTTTTGCAGACAAGTAACTTCTTTACTGTCCCTTACTGTTGGAACAATATAAAGAAAATACGGAAAGGTTGGGGCAAGAATTGATGGATGGCGCGATGGATGAATGGATAAATAAAAGAAGTCTGTGTATTAACAAGAAAAAGCAAAAATTATAAACTGAAAAGGTAAGATGCAAAAAATGACATGCTTAAAAATATGGAAGGAATGTTATGAGCACTGATGAAAGAAAAGTCTCGCTTTAAGACACAGAAGAAGAGAGAAAGAAGTGGGGAGACCAAAGAGACTATGGACTGATACAAGAAAACAGGCTAAAAGAATAATGAAATAACAATAGGATACTGTTAACATTTCAGCTGCAGGATTACAGATACCAATTACAGCTGTTATTTTTGTTATCACATCCTCTACATGTCAGATTCAAGTTGAATTTTCCAAAAAATTATGATTATCCTTATTTGTTTTCCTCACTGTCAGCTGATGTAGACACACACTGAGCAAGTCCAGTAGAGCTAGATGGAGGTAGGTGAAAATATTCACTATTAAATATTACTATTAAAATATTTACTATTTCTAGGTAGAAGCACTCTCAATTGATTTAATCATTCAAAAAAAAAAAAAGATTTCTCACTCGTATCCTGACCTTGAAATGTTTTCTTCTGAAACCCTATCTGCAAATGCACACACACATAAACACACCTACACACACACGTGCACACACCATCCAGCTGTCATCTCACCTTACTCTCAAGCATCTTGGCTCAGAACAGAATCAAGTAGGTCAGGAGCGATAACGACAAGATAAAAAACAGAAAGATTTGAGAGTGGCGCACCATGGCACATTTACTTAAATGTTCTCATTTGTACTCTCCTTTATGCCCATGATGTAATGGCCAAAGTATGATTTCAAAACAAAAGAAAGCCAACAGATGAAGATCCCAGAAGTTTACTTGGCAAACACAGAATATCAAGGCTGCATCAGATGGCGACTTTGCTGATGGGAACAAATTAGAAGCCCCAAAATTCACTGTGAGATGAGGACGTTAAACAAGCTGTTGCAAATAAACAGTCCTATAGTCTGATGACAGAAACAGCTGGGAGACTGAACATCAGTGTGCCTTGCTCTGTGTGTCCATAATAATTAGCATTTTTTTTTTCCTTAATCTGAACATGTCTGGACATTCTCTGCACCAGTTGTCACACATGATGCTTTCTCTGCACCTATGCTGCCTCAGTGATGCAAATGCATTTTTGTGCACTGCCTACATGCTGTACATATGTATGTCCTTTTTTAGACTTGTTATTCATGTATAGTGCTGCAAGGTGACATCTCTGCTGTCTTCAGTTTCCCATATGACTCTCCCTGTCACATACTGAACAAGGTCTGATACTTTTATAGTGGCTACACCATTTTATACTGGTATATATACTTCTACTTATTTGCATATACAACACATATGTTATACTTAGT
The DNA here is from genome assembly GCA_900302535.1 of Neoniphon sammara. Classification (NCBI taxonomy): domain Eukaryota; kingdom Metazoa; phylum Chordata; class Actinopteri; order Holocentriformes; family Holocentridae; genus Neoniphon; species Neoniphon sammara. Next base: position 25,661 of record OMKZ01017755.1, on the reverse strand, counting down.
GATTTATGTTAAAATAGGAAAAAAAATCCATGCTTTCACACTACTTACTTACTTAGAGTACCTAACATATAGGGTCATTGTATAACCCCATAATTGTTTGTATCCTATTTTTATTATCATATTATATATTTATTTTTCCCCTGCAGTATTATATTACTGGGTATCTGCTGCTGCAGAGACCCAGTTTTGCTATAAGCATCATTAAAGTTTAATTTATCTTATCTTATCTCTTTAATTGATGGTGCGACCTTGAGCCTGCAGCCCAGCTCAAACTGTAGAGATTGTTCTCTGTGCTCAGGTTCACTCTTCCCAAGAAAGTACAAGCCCATAAAGAAAAAGAGCAGTAGTGCATGAATGCAGTATATAAAAAGGAAGTAAGTAGGAACATAGCTGACATGGCTGAGATTCTGACACATGCTCATGTGGCAGTAGACAGGCACATTGTACACCAAGGCAGGTAGGCACAAGGCAGGCACATGCACACAAGCAGCCTGTTACTCATACAAAGTTATCTGCATCGTTCCCCCAATCAGGTCGAAGCTGCTCCCTTCCTCTCCTTTATCCCTCATCCATGCTTTCCTTCTCTCCTCCAATTCCCTCCATTCCTTCCCTTTCATCTTCTCCACGCTCACCCCAAAAACCCCAAACTACCTCAAGAAAAAATTTCAACAGCAGAGCAGAATAATAAGAGTGAGAGTGTGATTAAGACGGATAAACAGACAGTGCGTGTCTGTGTGAGAGAGAGAACGAAATAAGTAACAAAAAATAAAAAATAAACAATATACCAGGGGGTGCAAGGGTTTGTGTTTATGTGTGTGTGTATGTGTATGTGTGTGTTCGCGCATGCATGTTTGTGTGCATCTGTGTATAAGTGTGTGTGTCTTTGCACATCATGAAGCCTTATTAAACCGCAGGCTACTTAATTCTGTTTTTCCGGTTCAGTCTCTCTCCTCTTGTCTGCTCCTCATTTCCATTCGTGTTTGCTACCTAACTCTCCATTAGAGGTAGGGCAATGCAAAAAGGATTGCATGTAATGGGATTATAGTGAGAGCTATAGGTTTTGCTTAAAACCCTATAAATTAGCTTGTTAATATGAATTAAATGGCTGTTTGCCAATATCTTTCATCACTTGATTTTCTTAAAAATTCTGGGACAAATACTCAGTAATCCAAAAGGAACAAAAGTAATTACACTGAGTAATCTAGTGAATTGTCATTGATTATTACTGTGTTAATTAGTTAATCAATGATCTGTAACAAAGTACACTTCAGAAGTAGGCCTCATTTAGGTTTAAAGAGTGAACAATTACAACAGTAAATGTTGTAATTGCCGTAACACATTGCAGTGCTGCATAAGTTTGTTTTTCATCATAATAGTCAAAATATTTTGTTTATTTAGATTCATGTGATTGTAAAACAGCACATCCACATCACCAATGTGGCGTTATAACAAGGATATGCCCGAATGTAATCACATTCTTTGGGCAATTCTAGGGCCTTGCTAATTTCAGTGGTAGAGCTAGATTACTTTAGATAGATGGCTCTGGGACGTCCCATCCATTCCCTTTTAGTCCCATCCAATCCAAGGCTATTAATTGTTTTAATCATACATTAAATCCTTTAGAGGAAATTATAATGTCACTGTCGCTTGTCTTCTACCAAAGATTACCATCACTCTCTCTCTTTCCCTCTTCCCCCTTTCTCTGTCTATCCTTGTCTGTCTTTCCTTGTGTCAGTTTATGGTGTATCAATTCTGACATAGATCCACTAAGTCCAGCTGAAGTCAAATTTGAATCAGAGAATCTTGATTGCACACACACACACACACACACACACACACACACACACACACACACAAGTTGAAAAGGGGGGCTTAGAGACAATTTTATAGACAAGCCCAGGGGCCAGTAACTAAGTATGAGAGATAAAGCAAATTGTGATCAAGATTTGTGTGTGTGTGTGTGTGTGTGTGTGTGTCTGTGTGTATATTACGTAAGACAGCTGTTCATGTGGTGATAATCGAATCATTCCCATGACTGACTCAACTGGAACTCAGGGCCTCTCAGACTCATCCTCTATGCACATGTCACTCTCGCTCTCTCCCTCTCTCCCTTTCTCTCTCTCTCTCACAATATGTATTTATTTCCCTCTGCCTCTACGCTACTCTGCTTTTCCTCGCAGCACTTTGCTTTCATACTTTATATGTCGCTCATTTGCTCTGTCTACCTGTTTCTCTCTCTCTCTCTCTCCATTTTCTCCCTCTGCCTCTTCGCTATGTTTTATCTCTCACTCTCTCTGTACTTTTTCTTTTGTCCTCTCTCTCCCCTCACTTCTACTACCTCCAGACTTTTCTCTTCTTCCTCTCACCACTCTCTCCACTTCCGGTCCCTTTGCCTCTACACTCTTTGTCTCTGTTTCTGTGTTGCTTTTCTCTCTGCCTCTACACTTACCTGTATTTAAAGGGAAAAATCATATAGGAGAGCATATTCAAAGGTGTTTTGTTCCAGGAAAGCAGTGGACAGAATGTTAAAAATAAATATTAAATTCATTTAAAAAGATACAAAACCTGACGCAAAATCTATATCAGTCAGAAGAAATGAAAAACACAAAACTAAATCCAAAGTAAAGTAATTTAAGAAGCAGCAGAGGAATTCCATTCCCACATTGATCATTGTTGATCTAAGAAATAAAAAGCAATAAAATAGTTTTATTTAGCAGATGTAGATGTATTTGGTAGATGTAGAATGCACATTTCACTAGATGCATTTTGATTTGTGGTATTTTGAAAACACCCCAGTACAACATTAACGTAAATGTTTCCATTGTTACTGCACAGTACAGTTTGTTAATATGAACAAAACTCTCTGAGAGCCATAAAGAACTGACATTTGGGACACTTCTCTTCTGTAACTGATTGCACTATAGCATGATAAAGCTTGAATGTGAAAGCTTAATCAAATGCTCTTTGAGTCAATAGGTCAGTTACCCATTTGTTGTCAGTGGAAAAACCAAAACAAGTTTTGGAGATCGAAGCCTCGGCTCTCTGGATTTCACTTCATAGTTTTCAACCTTAGGGTTAGGGTCAGTTCATGTGGAGCCTCTGAACTCAGTTACTTGTGCTGATGACTCATCAAGATAAATTCAACGTCTATGATCAATATGAGGCAGAAGAACACACCGGTTCTTTTTGGCTGTGGGCTTTTCATTGGCGTCCACGGTAAACCAGGTTAAAGTAATGCCTACACTTTTTACTGCCCCAGTGCTGCCGGGACATGTAGCCATGTGTTACAAAAGGAATCTCCCCCCAGAGCCCTGACTGTAATGATAATAACCTGGAATGGATTTAAGTCATTTTATTTATTGTTAGCCTTGTGAGGAACAAATGACTGTGATACTCATCTCACATGGGAGTGGTTTGGATTTGTGTTCAGAGAGCCAGAGTCCTGCTTCCTCAACCTGTAACTTATCCATCTCCTGCGGGACAGTGTTACAGAGGACGCACTCACGGGCCCACCTGGCAGCAGGAGTCTTTTTAAAGCTATCTGTCTGTATTCATCTATTCCCAGACCTTCATTTTCAAGGCTCCAGTTCTCCTGCAATCTCCACAGGACATAATGAAATTAATGCAACACACATACACACACACACACACACACACACGACTCTCTCTCTCAAACACAAACACACACGACTCACAGTCTCTCTTATTTTAGCTGAATTAAAAAGTTCCCTTTTCCCTTCAGCCATAAACTCCTGAAAAATTGACTTTATGCCCACTTTCTCAGTAGTATTTTCACATTCCTAACTACTAATTAGTCCGTTTTTTTTTTTCAAAATGTAGGCTAAGCATTTATAGGTAATAATTCAACTGCTAAAATTGTAGTCTGTAATGTAACTCCCTACAACTTAATGATAACAGATTAAAATTTTCACTTATTTTGGATTTCTTGACATCCAAAAATGATATAAAACAACCACATAATTTGGGATTTCGGACCGTCACATTAGTATCATTGTATATAATCTGTAATAATTATTTTAAGATGTGTAAAACTGTGTTTGTCTTAAATCTTACATTTCACAGCCAGAGTCCCTTTTCTCTCCTCAGACATCATCATGAGTGCATAAACTCCATTACCACTACAGAGGGTTGAGTCCAGCACACTTTGTCAACTCTGTTATGTGTTAGTGTGTGTTGCTGTCAGTTTCTTGCAGAGCCAGTCAGTGTGGTTACATAATGTCTGTTGCTGCTGTGGACCCAACAGCCAGTGGAGGGTGAGGAAGGGCTTAATAAGGTCTATTGGTGCGCACTGACAACTTCACTGCAGAGCCCCTGTGTTTGGGGATCAGAAAAACCATAACGCAGTAAACACTATATATGTCTCCAAATGAATTTCTTTGCAAAAAATGAACGCACCTTTTCAATATGTTGTGTCATTTCGCTAATTTTGTTCGGCACAGTTGACAAATGGTTATCATGGTAACTGTGCTTTCTCATGCTGCGTTCATGTGGCGTCATGTTTATCGTATATTCCAGTTTCCCATCTGGAAGTGAACATAAATGCTGTACCAAGTTGTACAATGAAATCGGTTAAATGTAACATGAATTTGATCTGATAAAATCTTAGCTAAAATTAAAAGACGCAGTCATTTTTTTATACATATAGTGCCCAGATAATTTGATTTCCAATGTGGTGGTTTTTGTAAACCAGTGAAAAAGTCATGTTGTTGGCTAAAGCTAGCCTTGTTGACAGTAGCCTGAGAAGCTAATGACAACTAAGTTTCCACTTCCGAGTTCTGAAGCACATGAATGCAACTGCATTTTTTTAAGCCTAAATTTGCAAACCTGGAAGTGGGAATTTCCACAACATCTTCTTTAATTCAGTGATGATGTGAATATGGCATCATCCCACAAGAAACACCATACCTGAAAAAAAACTCAAGGAGTGTATAAAGAAGGAGGAGACATTATGTCACAGTGACAGCCACTGGTGTCAGACTTTGGTCCCGGTAACACTGAAGTCAACAGGACGGGTATGGAAAATCCCAGTATAAACCTCTATGACTCTGCTGTTTGAACTTTTACAGGACAGATATTCTACCACATAACAAAACACACTTTACATGATGTAGATTGGTGGTTTTTGTCTGATGTGTGCATTTGTTGTCCCTCTGACTGGCCTCAAAACATCAGGAGTTTGTCCAGCAGTTGCACAGAGATGATAGAGACTGAGCTGTCGTTAGCTAGCATAAAAAAACAAAGCTACTGCTTGTCACATGCACGTTCAAAATGTACACTACGATATATCAAATATGAGCTAGTTAGCAACAGACAAATTAATCATAATTCCAACACCTGGCTGAGGATCTACCCTGTTAAATAAGGCATAAACAGAGAGGTGGCAAACCCATTCAAAACAATGACAACCGCACTGAATTCTTGCACACTTGGCACCAACTTCAAACTCGGTGATGTATTTTCTCTTCCTTCTTTATGTATTCCTTGAAAAAACTAAACTGACATTTTAGGGAGTGGCTGAAAATGGAGCAGAGTGGCATATCATCAAGACTAAAATAAAAAAAAAAAATTAAATGGAACATCATTTCTCACATCCTTTTTAACCACAAGAGGTACAAAAGAGCCTGAGCCTACAAATTCATTTTATGTTTGTACCGAAGAGTGCTTAGGTGATTATTTTTGAAGCTGAAATTCAGTGATATGCTCACCTCCATTCACTGCTCTTGTGCTCTTGTAGCAGGTTGTGTACTGAAAGTTAACAATGTTCTAATGAAATTCACTTGAGGAAATACTCGAATTTCAAATGCTTTTCAACTTTAATATCTTTAATTTGACTTAAGAAACCCTGATTGATAGAGTGCCATGTAGAGGTCCTAGTGAATACACACTGCAGGTCAGGTCAGGTAGTCTCCATGCTGATTTGCTATGTATGAACAGGCAGTATGGGTTAGGTAGGCCCTAAACTCAGTTAGCACAACAGCAGTAGTCAATGCGGATGAAAGTCAAGAATACAAAACAAATCACAAACAAACATTCCCACAGGTATGAGTAAGGCAATCCACAGTTTCTCCCCACATACTCCACAAATAGTTCAAATAGAAAAAGCAAAACATTAAAGTTTATACAAGACAGGTCAAGAGTTTATACAAGAAAATTTCAACCCTCTAAAGAATAAAAACAAGAATTTTGCTGACAGGATAAGACAGATGAACAGAGTAGAAGGGCAGAAGACAGCAGGTGCAACAAGCTGACTAGTGGTCTAGTCTACTTACAGTAAAACTCGATCGTAATCAGAGAATCTATCTAAGACACTGTGCTGCCTTCCAAAACAGTACCAACATGTGTCGGAGGAACAGATGATCTCAAATTCGACATCACACACACTCTCAAAACAAACTCAAACCCAGTGAACACCAATTGATTATCCAAGATGACACAGCAAAGCCATTTCAAACCTTTGGATAGTCACACACGCATAAATTAAGAAATAAATAAACACTTTTTCTTTCCCATTCCAGCGGTCATTAAGATCCAGACCACTAGGGTTAGACAGGAGACTGGATGCAAAAGGCAGAGAATAGTAAATTTAAAAAATCTAAGCGGAAGACACCAAGAACATACAACATAAATAAAGAGCTTTTACACATTATATCCTTGTCAATTTTACATGGCATGTGTGAAGCTGATTATGGTGGGCGACTCTGAAACGGACAATATTGACGTCAGTGGGGGTGGGGCTTGGCAGACGACGCTAAATAGAAGTGGGTGAGATGGTGAGAAGAACAATAAGGAACAAAAATATAAAGGATGAATACTGTTTAGTCATTGTCGACAAAGCTGTTTATCTGTGTTGCCTCAAAACTTTGACCTTCTCCTAAGGCAGAAACAGTCGACGCGCCTGTCTCAGTGACGGAGACGGGGTGAAAAGTGGAGCAGTGAAGGTTCATCAACACACCTTGTCATACTTATTATACTTTAACCCTTAATGAAATACTTTGTGCTGATATTGTGTGTGATTACTTGGCCCTGCTTGGCTTTGCACACTAAAGCAAAAACAACAAATCCAACCTAAAACAGAATTGATGTTATTTTCATGATCTAGTGGTGAACTCAGCCGGTTCCTCAGCATTATCCCAGTTAATTCTGGTCATTTACACACTGGCTTACTTGAAAAGATTTGCATTAAGGCTAGGCTTCATGACTCTTTAATACAAAAACTGCAGCATCTCAAGAGCCCTCAGCTGAAGGTATCCTGTATGTTTTCTATGTGCGTGCATCCCATGTAAGTATGCTTTACATTTATACACTTAAAAGACACACACACATACACATAAAGAAACGCCAGAAGACAAACAAAATAAGTGTTTTAACATTATTACAGTGACAAAGACTTCAACCCAGAACAATAACATATCCTGAGATCTTCTATCAAACAGTGGTAAACTGACTCATGTGGCTTCAAAGCAGAACCACTGACAGAAAGAGTTTGTCCCGTCTGTCCTACAGGCGCCATGCTGCTGTCCCTCATCTGGCGCTAAGACATGTGGGCTGCAAACATAAGATAATGTCTTTAGAGTCAATATGATATGACATTCTATAGATCATAAAATGACCAGAGAAAACACGTCTACTGCTGAAAACTACAAACGCCCAAACTCTTTCAATCAGTGGTTCGTCTACAAACCACCTTCCCCAAAAACAGACTCTCAAAAACCATGAAGATGACTTCCTCTGCAGGAAATAAAAAAAAAAAATCTCCATATGCACTGACAGTTAAGAAGATAATGCTTCAATCAGCACAGCTTCAATGTGAAATCATCAAATGGCCTTGGTTGAGCGGACTTGGCACAGAGAGTGTCCAGAGCCATAGACATGTATTTGAAAGAGTTACAGCACGGATGTCACTAGATGCTTTAAAAACTAACTGTTCTCAGTGTTACAGAGCTGTATGAGTCTAGAGGAAAGTAACAGAGAACCTCTAGAATAGTACTGCTTTATTTGTAGCTATATACATAAATACTACTGTAATTATTTGTAACACAGCTCTCATCCAGTTTTACCCTGCAGTTATTGAACTCAACAGCCCAGGACCCAGATTCATTAAAACACATGGCTGCTTTTTTCATGCAGGGACTCACCAAAATAGTCCCAGTCCCTCCTGTCTTAGCCCTTCAGAGTGTAACGGTTTCGCTGGTGCTAAATTAACAGCTGCCTTAACAACCACGCTTCCCTTTTCTGATCTCACCACGCTGACAAAAGAGCTCTACCTGCTACCGGTAGGTTCAGGTGATGTAATTCGGACTCTACTTCTTATTGGAGGGTTCAGATGACATCAGAACAGGTATTGTCTGTGCTGCTTCATATTAAGGCATGTTAAGATACAGCTGAGGAGTGCGTCTTGTCTGAGGAAGCCATCCTGATTTTGGGCATTTTCTTGGGTAGAAACTGTCCTTATTTAGGAATGTTACAGGAGGAAGCTGTCCTTATTTAGTTGTATTGCAGGAGGAATCTATCTATGCTTGGAGGTCCTGTTAGGAGAGGCTGTTATTTGGGTTTGTCCTATATGGCTATTTGTTATTGAAGAGCTGCAGGTCGAGGCGGACCCACACTTCCCCCGTGGGAACCTCATGGAGCAGGAGACGACGTGTCGCTGCCCCCTTGTTCTCCAACTCTTTCTTTATGGTTGCCACGGGAACCTCTGTGCGACCCAGGAAGTCTGGCGTAAGGGAGGGAGGGAAAAGAGAGGACGGGGTGTGTGGAGGGAAAAGAGGGAAAAAAGAGAGAAGGGGTTCCATAGTCAGCGCCTGGCGACAAATAACTAATTTTGATTTAAAGAGTAGCCAAACCCCAAACCCTAATCAGAACATACCAAAACTCAGTAGAGAGACAAAAAGACAAGCCAAGAGGAGGGGGAAGAATAGAGTCTGAACAGTTACTGACCATCAGGTGAAAACTGGTCCCTTTCAAAGATGGTGATGCAGAGGACGTCCTGGTAGAGGTCCTTGATGTGGAACTGACAGTTGAAGTTCCACTTGGGGTTGAGAGTGTCGTTGAGTGTTCTGGATGTGTAGATCTGAGCACCCATGGTCACTTCACAGTACGGGTTGCTTTTACCTAGAGGAGGGGAGGAAGACAAGGGAGGAGCGAGGATGTGGGAGGAGAGGAGAGAGACCAGGGGAGAGAGTCAGAAGTCAGAGACAGAAATGCTTTCTGACTGAGACTGCTGAGAAAAGGAGTGATAGAATACAACAACTAAACATGGCTTTATCTCTCATTTTCTTTAGTTAGTCAGCTGGCCATGTGGCTACCCAATCCGGGACGTCCCACAACATGAGTTTTAAATATCCATGCTCACCGTTGGGTTTGCAGGCCTTGAGCTCAGTAGCTTCCAAGATGGTGACAAGAAGCCTGCCGATTCCACTAGCCTTCATAGAGCGAGCTGCACACACACACACACACACACACACACACAAGGATTAACCCAATGATAGTCATGATGAAGTCATATTAGGAACTCACTCGGTGTGTGTGGGTGTGTGTGTGTTGAGACAGACCTTGATAGGCCTTTTCTCTCTTCTTCTTTTCTGTCTCAATGAAGTCTTCAGATGCAGCCTTGATCTTCTGAACCCACGCCGTCCTGCAAACACACACACACAAGTGCGCACGCACACACACAAACACACACACAGGTTTTGTGGAATTAAAAACATAAATAAAAGAATAAAAGAATAAATTTTCACTTCCTATTTGTATCTAAACACTGAGATTTATTTGAAGTTAAATCACCCAAAAAGGGTGAAATGCAATTGTGCCTTATGATATTACATGAACTTTCAAGGCCATTTTTGCTCCAAGCCCCTGTTAATTTCATGTGTGCATGCTTGAGATTGTGTGCATACCGCTCATTGATGTTCTCAGTCTTGAGTATGTAGACCCTGTCGATGTGTGAGATGTGGAAGACCGGCTCATCGCTTGAGGGATCTGGCAGCTTCACCAGAACCTCATTGAGAAACACAGGCTAGGAGATAAGAGGTAGTCAGTAAATTGTCTTGCATGAAAACATGCAAACACAAAAAAACAACCCAACAGCACATAAAAGGTGAAATCTTGCAATAGACTTGCTGTGGATGCTTGTGGAGAATCTTGTCTTATAATGCAAAAACACACATTTATCTACATCTTAAAAAGGAACATAACTGTACAATGTATAAATTTACCCCAAAGAAATACAAATTTGTCAATAATTGTTTCTTTGTTTCCTCTTTGTCTGAGTGCTGTGCATTATGTTCTTGTTCATCAGTTTTTCAAGACATCATGACATGTCCAGTTGTGTGTGCGCGTATGTGTGTGTGTGTGTGTGTGTGTGTGTCTCACCGGCTTGTACATCTTGAGTTGTGTGTTGTTCTTGTTGCTGAACAGTTTATCCGGTCCAGAGGAGCTGAACTGTTTTGATGCGTGCGTCAGCAGCAGGAAGTCGTTAAAGAGGAAGGCCCATAGTTCCTTGTTGCTCTTTGCCTTGTACATCTGGACGAAGGGAAAAAAATAAATATTCATTATTATATTCACTATTTTTAAAAATATTTTTATATATTATTATAATAATATTATAACATTTTTATATCATTTTACAGCATCATTACACAAAATTACCATAATACTATACCATAATTACTATAATATTCTGTATTTCTGATAGAGTTATTAATCTATACCAGTGACTCAACAGTTACGTTCCCAGATGCTGTGATCTGGCCTGTATCGTTGGAGAGTTTAAGCAACATTACTCACTTTGCCACTGTGCAGCAGTTTCCTGGGGCCCAGACAGTTGGTAAGAGAGTTAAACACCAAGTTCTGTTGAAAGAGAGAAACACTGACAGGTAAGTGTGTGTGTGTGTGTGTCTAGGACTGATTGATAACAATTTGACACGGTTGCAAATAAGGATATGTTTGTGTATTTCAAGCTTTGTCATTTCATTTTCTTTGCTGTACCCAGGCACACACACTGATGTAGAGTCTATCTGTGTTGAAACAGATTCAAACAAAGTGTGAAATGCATTATCACCACCATCATGATATAAGCTATAGGGCTGGACAAAAACATCAGTTTGCCGATTAATGCCGATCTCCATGTGAAAGATCGCTCTTCTAATCGGTGCCTTTTTTCAGAGGATGTTTTTAAAGAAAGTTTTGATTTTTTTGTAGCTCGCCTCCTGTTCTGCAGATGTCGCCTGCTGAACTATCAGCCTGAAGAAACTCAGCTGACCAAATTACATGTTTTGAATGAATGAACAAACAATGGCAGGAGCTCACCCATAACCAGCACGACCAAGCATAAATGTAGATTTCTTGATGCATTTGCATTTAAAAAAAACATGAAGGTAAAAAAGAGTTGAACAAAAGTGATATGTAAGCTCCAGAATTGGTACTGTAACTGAAATATGCCTGACTGAATCAATATAGAATTGAATCGATGCAACATTGGCATGGAATCAAATCGAAAAATCGGTGCCAATATCCAGTCCCAGTACATGAAAAGGAAAACTCTTTCTGCGTGTGCGTGCATGTGTATGTGTGTATGCAGGAAAAAAAAAACTGTTTCCCTAATAAATTTTTTTTAAATCTATGCCATATATCGTTTTTGAATTAAATGCAGTGTAAAATCATTAGTACACTCTGCTTCCACTCTGCACTGACTGTATTGCAAGTGAACTGGTTGGCACAATACCTCTGTCACTCCCTCACACTGCACATGGGTCTGAATCCATTCCAGTCTGTCGGAGTTCTCCTTCTCTCTCACCCCCTCATTCACCTGGGCAGCACAACAACTCCGTAAATAAATACAATCCAAACAGAAATAGAAGATCTTAAGAATTATCAATTATATTACAGTAAAAAAAAAATAAAAAAGTATAAAAAAGTTAGAGCAATACCTTGTAGATTAATAGCTACACAGAAAAAAACACTGTGACAATTAAAGAAGCAAGTGAGTGAGAAATTCTATGAAAAAATGATTCAATGAACCTGTTGGCAGAGCTCCTCAGCTCTCTCCAGAGCCTCCTTCAGAGGACCCCGATCAACATGGCCCTCTGCAGTACACTCCAGGATCTACACATACACACACACACAAGGAAACACAAGTTCATCTTACTCACAAATGGTCCTAAAAATGGCCAAAAATTGTGTTTTCTACTGACAGGAGTTCAAACAAAGACGAGCTCAGGAACACGTATGCCTACATTTTTGATGTGCAGGGGGTAGCGTGTGATCCTCTGCATGGGCTTCAGCAGGAAGCTCGACAGCGGCATTCCTTTACACCTGTAGTCTGTGGCAATTTTCTGATGGGGAAAAAAGACATTAACAAATACATTTGAAAACCGTCGGTCCCCTTCACATACAGCATCACATTTGTAGGGTATCTCCAGGTTTCACACAGCTAAATGTTGAACCTTTTAACACATAATTAATGCTTTGTGGAATTGGATTTAAAACCAATTTAAAACCCCAAATAATTATGAAATGGCTTTGCACATTGTACTACTAAACGCTGCTCTGTATTATTCTTAACAGAGGGTATGCTGCAAGACAAAAACCAACAAAAAAGATTCTGATTACTGCACTTAAAACATTGATACTTTTCATACTTTTTAAGCCCTTACATAAATAATTTAAGTCTTTTTTCATCTATATAAGGGCCCTTGGATACCCTATCATATCCCTCTCTGCCTCCCACTAAACCTTATCCTCCCCTCCCTCCCACCTTGAGGAACTCCTTGAAATCCGGCTGGCTGTCGGTGCGAGTCTGCAGCAGGGCGGCTCCGTTGATCTGGCAGGAGCAGAAGCGGATGTAGGGCTGCATGTGGGCCAGCTCCGAGGCCAGGATGTCTCCAATTACATGCACTGGCATGTTCTCCCCGCCTGTCTTCTTACGCACACGCAGTGCCCTACACACACACACACACACACACACACACACACACAAACATGCGTGTGCTACATTAGAGCCAGGCTGATACTGGATTTTTGGGGCTGATACTGATATTGATATTTGTGAGTAAAAAAAAAAAGATAAAAAAAGGATAAAGATATATTAGCATATGTATTTTTATACATAATAACACATATTTGTAGCAAAGAATCCTCAAAACTGGTAATCAAATAGTTGTAAAACAAATCTGTGCTAGAGGCTTAATACGTTGCAATCAAATAAAAAATTCTTGACACAATCTGCAACACCATCTGCTCAGCTGTGATACACTGCTCCGCCAAGTTATACAAAGCATTGTAAACAACAGCAATATGTACTGTCGTTTTGGCATATTTGTCAACATATTCACCCATCCTAACATGTCTGTGATAAGTCAGTATCAGCCAATAGTATCAGCCAGCTGACATGTCAGTTGGGCTCTAGTGTGCATACATAAACACAGCAGGGCATGTACACACAGATAAAATCCAGACAACCAGATGCCCCCCAAGACACACGTACTCTCTTAAAGCACTGAATCTATCCGCCTGCTACTTACTTGAGTAGTTTGGTGTTGCAGGCAATCAGTTCTTTCCAGTTGACAAAGATCATGGCCATCTCTGCTTCAGTCAGCCGGCCCGACTCCGACATGGGCTTATGGAAAACCTAGACACAGACAGATGTGCACACACAGATAGACACGAACACAGACAAACAGATAGAAAATGACAGATATATACATATTGTTAAGGATATGATCAGCACAAAAATACTGCAGGAAAGGAGAAATCAAACAATTTAGAGGAAGGAACTGTGATACAAAGGGGAAAAAATCCCACTGCAGCATCAACATAACATTTTCCTCAGTATTTACTGTGTGTGTTGGTTTATGAAGCATGCTGTCTGTATGTGTGCATGTTAGTTTGCAGCATAAACGGTGTGTGTTACCTCCAGGACGATCTGCAGGTCTTCCACATATCTCTCCTCAGTCTGTATCAGCTCGTGGATGTAACCCTGTCGTTTCCTCTCCTGGGGGCTCAGGGAGTCCAGGCTGGTCAGGTCTGCACACCCTGCAGGAGAGGAGGGACAACAGAGAGGCTGTAGCTCCTGCTTCCTTGTCTTGCCCCAACCCCCCACCAAAAAAACAAACAAAAAAACTTCAAAACTTAACGGCAACCAAAGCTGTCACTTCAACAGAATCACAACCCACTGCTTACACCACAGCAACACATGACACGACACCAAACTACACTGAATTCAGTTATAACACCTGTATTCTTATGTATTTTCATCACAAAATAGGAAAAAACAGCAGTTAACTATGGATGAGGATGCTGACTGAAACAAAAATTCTGTTTAAAAGTTCCTGTCCAGTCACTGTACCTTCTCTCAGTTCCCTGTTCACATTGCTGCTGAGGAATGTCTCAGTAACACACACACACACACACACAAAAAAAAAAACACTCCAAAACTGGCCAACTGCTCAAATTACAAGAGTGTGCTACTTAGAACTGTGTGTTTGTACATATCTTTGCTGGTCTGTATGCTCTAGAAAAGCACATGTACACACACACACACACACACACACACTTACCTGGCTGAGAGTGCCCATTTGGACATTGCAGGAGTCCCATACTAGCAGACTGCTGCTTTCTGCCTGACCCTTCCCTCTCCTCTCCCTCTTTTCCTTCACCCTCCTCGTCTCTCTCATCCCACAGGTTGAGAAAGTGAAACCTGCACTGGTTCTGTAAAGTCATCATCTAGGACTCTTTGTCTCTCTTTATGTTCTTACTGTTTGTCCTTTTTTTCCTGAGTCTCTTGGTATTTCTGTTGGCTGACCCTCTTCTGTCCCGTTCCTCTGTATTCTCTTGTACTACTTCTCCTGTCTCGTCTCTTTCTCCTCCTGTGCTGTTGACTTCTCCTTGCTAGTATCTATGCAGAGACTAAAACCGCTCTAAGACTTAGCAACCAAATCTGTTTGTACCAAAACAGGACAGGGGATTCTTTCGCTCCCCCTCTTGATAGGTGCTCAGAGTGTATAAAAGCTTAGTTTTTGTGCCACTGAAATAATCAAGGCCCCAACAGTTCCCAATCCTTCCTGAAAGAACATCCAGAAAGTTAATGTTTCCCCATAACAATGCAATTTCAGCCAGTCAGTAGGGATTTGGCCAATATTATACAGAAAAAAGATTTTTGCAGGCAGGATTAAGGTGCCAATTTTTTCATGAGGCAGTGTTTTGGGTCTGAACTGCAGAGCGGAGACGCTTCTGTTTTACAGGCTTGTAACTCTGCAAAGTCAGGAAGTTTGTAAGTCCAGCTGTTATCTCCTGGAGCTGAAGCTGGATACTAAGCAAGAACATCTGAATTCATGTGAATCAGGAAAAACTGAAAACTATGAAGGGATCTACAACATTTAGATTTAGGACTCTGCATCTCCTAGAAGTTACTAAAATACTACATACAGAGATGCATAAGCACACAAGCATACACTCTTAGCAGTGTCTTGGGCATAAATATCTGTTCATCTTAATCTTATGTGCTGTTTTGGCAATATACACATTGAATGCAACACACACACACACACACACACACACACACACACACACACACACACACACACCAAAAAACCTATTTGGACGCTAACTTTTAATTTTAAACAGTAGCAATAAAACATGAGGTTTTCATTTCAAACCAATCTTTAATGTTTCATTTAAGACTCAAAAATATACTAATACATCTTCAAAAATAGTTAAACTGTTTTATACATTATATGGGCTTAAAGGTACAGTAGAATATAGTTTTTTTCTGTAAATACACTGTATCTGTTGTGCCACCACTGGCCCTATAAATTCTCTGTGCGCTCCTTTCTGCGTATTTCATTGCCCTCTTTGCTGCTTCTGACATGTAACTTTTGTAGTAAAATTCAGTAGGATGGAAATTTGTGGTAAATTGAGCCACATAACTCCAAAACTAAACAAAACAAAAGAAGAAAAAGGATAAAAGCGAATAATGCTTTGAAAAACAGCGGTTGTTGGTTTCTGCTCGTGTTAGAATTCATCAGTACAACCAGTTTCATGGTGAAATTATGTATCAGTATCCATGAAAGATAGATTGTGTAGATTAGGTTTCTTTTCACTTGCTCATCTGAAGACCATGATACACAACTTCCAGACCATTATGTTCTTCCACCTGCTAAATACATAATGACCAAAGTACCACAAAGTTGCCTGTGGATTACTGCCTTCAAATTAAGACGAGTAATAAAACAAAACATGTCTTAGTCTGTCAGATTAGGGCACATGATGAGCACACATGCACACATGTCCGCACACACAAACACACACAGAGCAGCAGCAAAACAGCAAACACTTCAATATAAGGTGCAGTAGCGGAGTTTGTAATCTCACCCCTAAAGGCAAAGCTTATGTCTCTCGGTGACTTTGGAACAGTTAGCCACATGGAGGAGTCTCTGTTCACCTCAACTCAAAACCACTAATGCTGTTAGTCCTCAAAAACAGCCCAATTACAGCTTTCAAGTGCAGAGGACAGTGGTTACTCCCACTCAAACCATTTCATGCCCCCAATCGTGTTAAACACAACGGTTTTGAGCAG